>JASDQU010373354.1:63672-94902 GCA_032191745.1 Picea mariana | reverse complement strand
ACCTCATGTGAAGAAGAAACAAGAATACTCTTCAATCTCTTCCAAAATCCTCCAAAGCTTTTCTATTAATCCAAAATAAGAGAGTATTGGAGAAATACTTCTTCCAAAACTCTCAAGAGCAATGAGTTGAGTGGCTTGATGGCAAGAGCAAGAAGGTGGAATGAAATTTCAGCAACATAACAGTAGCTCAAAGAATGGTGAACAAAATGAGTGAGGAGGGGGTCTACTTATACCTCAAGAGGCAAAGTGAGGGCACTTGGATTGAGTCCAAGTGTCAAATCTCAAGCATAAGGCAACAATCTCAAGGAGAGGGTGCCCTAGTTAGGGTTTTGGTACATGGATTGATGAGGTGGAGGGCGTGGGCCATGAGTAGAGTGAGAGAAGAGGCCAAGGGGGGCGCACCTCTCATGAGAGGGGCCCACAACATGAGTTAAGGCTCAAACCATTGGTTAAGGAATGAGAAGGGCGTGAGTTAGAAGAGGGGGGGCGTGAGTTAGGAAAGGGGGGCGCAAGCTAGGCTAGAGGGGCGCCACATGTGATAGAGTTGGAGCGTGGGGTCCATGCTATGGTGAGGTGGAGGTCTAGAAGGGGCGCACCTCTCATGAGAGGGCTCCACTCAAAGCATTAAGTCAAATAATTAAGGTTTTAGGTGAAGGGGGTCGTTTTTCCCCTTAGGGAGTGGGTAAAATGAGTGAAAAAGTAAGTCAAGTGTGTAGATTAGGTTGTTAAGTGGTTAGGATGGGTTTGGGTAGGTTAGGAGGGTCTAACTTGCTCATTACCACCTTAAAACTAACTCAATAACTCAAAATTACAATGATCTTGACATTTTACTAATGTCACTTTAGCAATTAAAATTGCTGTTTCGACTGACTCTAACTCTGAGTGGACAAAGACATAGTAAAACTTGTCCGACTGAGCTGAAACTTGGTCTATGGGTGTAGGGGGTGCTATTCCATTTCTTTTGAGCACAAATACCCCTATCAAAATCCCCAAGACCGAGTTTTTACAACATTAGCTCAAAAAATAATTAATTAATTAAATTATTAAAAATTTAATTAATTAAAAAAAACCTATCTAGACTCGACGAAATTCCGCGAAACTTTCTACACTGTCTAGCATGGTCATTTACATCATTCCTAAACAACAGTTACCAAAGGACGAGACCATTAGAGCGTCGTTCACCACTTTGGAGGAAATTATTGCATGTGTGGAAGGAAAAACTCAAGGGAAGTCAGCCAAGCCCGAGAGCCCGGTTGACAACCTGAGGATAAAAAACCCTCGGTGAAAGGAACTACCCCAATGGAAACATCCAAAGGCACCTAACCTAACTATGACTCATGCAGACTTATTACATTATTAACCCACGCAGGGGTGCGGAAATTTCGTTTACAAAATTTGTGTTGGAGCATCAAATGCCCAAGTAGAACCAATACTGTCTGAAACATATGTGCATTTGATGATGCAAACTTCATGGCACATGAGTTGACCCCTAGCTGAATAGGCGGTCAACAGGCTCTAAGCTAGCATATGTTATGAGATCTACTCTAGATTATTTTATGTAAGCATGGATGTAGAAACCACAACTAATCTAGCTAAACTAAGCATGAAAAGTAAACAAAAGAGATCTAATCTAGAGCTTGCGAAAATAAGACAGAAAGGGAAAGATTGCAAGCCACTTGGGTACAACTCCTTTGGGCTTGCTTTACAGTGATTTAGAATATAGAAGGAAAAGATGAGCGTTTACCACAATGAGAGGAGTTGCTTGAGGGTGTGTTGTGCATGAAAATGGGCAGTATGCCCCCTTGTCCTGGTGAGAATCTGCAAAAATCAGCAAGCTATTGTTTGCTGATTTGAGCTACAACACACTCAGAAAATGTTATGAAATCTTTGTTTTTTAGGCAAAGATTTCGTGCATACAAGAACCATAAAATTTAAAGACTTTAGGTGACCTATCTAAGCAAGTTAGCTACCGAAATGAGAATGAGAAAAGGGTGAACAATACAGAAATAACTTGGAGTGTATGAAAATCTCAAAGGGAGACTCTTCCAAGAGGCACCCTAATGAAACCCTTGAAGTCCAACCTGCAACAAACTCAACACAATAGCATGCACACAATGGATAATATGGAGGGTTAAGCTAATAATTGAAATACTTGCACATTATCTAGCTAACCACATATATAGATTCACAAGAATACTCTTTGCAAGATCTACTCAAATAAAATACTTTACCTAAGATCCATTCATACATGCATCATATCAAATTGAAAAGATTATACCTCATATGTTTGCAAGATCCAAAATACTTGTAGATCTTCCCAAAATCCTCCAAAGCGTTTCTTTTTATTATCCAATGGAAGAGGTTGTGACAAATAATTGCCACAAGCCGTTCAAGAACAAAACCAGTGAAGAAGTACGGCAATAATGAGAGAGATAGAGAGAATGGGATGGTGAGAAACTAGTAGCATAACATTGCAATAATGAAAGGTGTGAAAAGAGTGAGTGAGAGGTCTCTTAAATAGCATGAGAGGCTAAGGAGACCCCTCTTGGATCTTCAACATGTGTCAAAAATCCAAGGGAAGGGACAACTCATGGATAAATTCAACCAATGAGAGAAGAGGTTTTTAGGGTGAGGGGAAAATGGTAAGTAAAGTGAAAGGATGGGGATAAAGCAAGCAAAGAGGGGGCGAATTGGGCAAGAGGAGACCCACGCATGCTTTAAAGGAGAAGCTCACTCTTTGAAATGTGATGTTTCCCTCTCCACGTTATACATCCCAAAACCAAAAAACAAGAATAAAGCATGAGTTAAAAGGGAAGGGCGTGAGGGTGAGGCAAGTGAGGTTGGCGTATGGACAGAGTGTGGATGGCACACTCTCACAAGGTAATCGATTGGTGGAAAGGAAAGGCCCACGATTTAATCAAAGCAAAACTCCCATTAAAACGTGAAGTTTCCAAAAGGGAAATGCGTGGGAGCTGACGTGAGGAGCACACGAGGGAGTGAGTGAAGGCGTGGAGAGTGGGAATGTGTGGGACACACTCCCAAATGGGACGTGTATGGGTAGAGACAAAGCGAAACGTGTGAAGAGAGGCCCCACGCACCAATTAGAGGTAACTTCCAACATTTACGTGGAGGGTGACGTGAGGTTGAGGAGAGGGGACGTAAGTTTAGAGTGGGGGCGCACCTCATGAGGAGGGGCCCAAAACTATTTTAAAAATGATTTATTAAATCATGCATGGGAGAAGGGGACCCATTATTATATTAAAGGGTGAGTTTTCTTATTTAAAAGAAAGGGTACGTAAGCTTTATAAGAGGAATTAACTAAAACTTGATTTAAATTAAAAGTGGGTTTAAAAGGTGGGTGAAGGGTGTGGGTAGGTTAGGAAATGGTTAGGTGGGGTATCTCTCACATTATTGCCTTTCACTTCACTTAATTTGGTCCACTATTACACAAATTACATTTTCCCATGTTCTGGGTTTGGCAATTAAAATCGCCATTTTCCCGAAAAACTCTTAAGTGGACAAACAACCCAGCAAAACTTGTCCGACTGAGTTGAAACTTGGTCCATGGGTGTAGGGGGTCTCATTAGCTTTCTTTTGAGTACAAATACCCCTATTGCAAATCCCGGGACCTAAGTTTTACATTACATACCCAGAATTAATTAATTAATTAATTAATTCGAAACCTTAAAAAAAACCTAGCTATACTTGACGGAATTCCGCGAAATTTCGCGTGCTGTCTTACATGGTCATTTACAACATTCCTAAACACTAGCTACCTAGGAATAACTTCATTAGAACGCTTTTCGCCACTTTGGAGGATTTATTGGGTGGGAGTGAAAAACTCGAGGGAGATTAACCCGGCTGGTTAGGCCACATTAACCTCCTGAGGATAAAAAACACTCAGCGAAAGGAACTCTCCTAATGAAGAAACCCTAAGGCAACTGACCTAACATGATCCATGTAGACTTATTACAATATTAACCCACGCAGGGGTGCGGTAATCCCGCTTACAAAAATTGTGCTGGAGGCAAAAATTGCCTAGTAGAACCAAACTGTCTTCGACATACTAGCATCTGATGATGTATTACTTCATGGCACATGGAGTTGACCTCCTAGTTGAAGAGGCAATCAATAGGCTACTTGTATGAGACCATGGATAGGGCCAAAGAAGCCATTTGTGCCTATTATGATGACAAGCAAGATGATGGATTTCAGAAACAACTATAGATATGGGGAGTGATTGATCAGCGATGGAACAATACACTTCATCGCTCGATTCATGCTGCAAGGATCTACCTCAATCCCGCATTCTCTTACTCATGTGGTTTTAGATTTGATGTTGAGGTTATGGAAGGATTCCTCACATGTATTGAGAGAATGGTGCTAAGTCATGAAGAACGTGCAGAGATTTCCAAAGGAATGGAAATATATAGGATGTCTGGTGAGACTTTTAGCTTTCAGATGGCTATTGCTGATAGGAAGACCAAAATGCCAAGTAAGCTTCATTAAATTTCAAATTTCAATGTCTTTTATTTCAACTTTGTTTCAACTTTTAACTTTCAAATTTCAATGTTTTTTCTTATGTTTCTCTGATTTGTTGTAGATGCTTGGTGGACAAGCTATGGTGGTAGAGAACCCCATCTACAAAAACTTTCCATGCGGGTGCTTAGCCAAACATGTAGCTCTTCAGGATGCAAGTGCAACTGGAGTGCATTTGAGAAAATACACACCAAGAAGCGCAACAGGTTACAAATTTTCAAATTAAATTTTTAATTCATTATAAATTATAATTATTATTTTATGCCTTATCACCCTCTATAGTCTAGACTCTAGATTATGTATTATAAATTATAATATTATTATTAATTTATAATTTATGGCCCTCATACAGATTGGAATCACAGCGCCTTAATGACATGGTATATGTCTACTACAATCTTTGTTTGTTGGTGAGACAGATTCAGAAAACCCCTAATGTGGACGCCATTTTGTTGGATGAGATTGACACCAATGCTACATGGAGGGTTGAGTCTGAGAAGCCTATCTTGGAATCGATGCCTAATTGGACACAATAGGAGGTAGAGGGGGCAGTGGCAAAGGAGGAGGAGGAGGATGTTACAGAGTAGAGTCAGCCACCATCTTCACGTACTCCGACAGAGGGAGTTGTACTTGGCAGTAGCACCAATAGAGGACACCAAAGTCTAGCTCCTATTTCTTCTACAGGACATCAGAGTCCAGTGCTAGCCCTAGGGGATTCTTCCTCTAGAGGAAAAGATATCACATTTTCCCGTAAAAGGGGCAAAGGGAATCATTAGACTTTATTTGATTTCATTGTAGATGACTCATGATGATGAGATACATTTGTCATCTTATACATCTTATATATCAGTTCTCTTTTCATATTTATGTGGAAATGCATTTATTTGATGTTGTTGATGCTTTAGATATTTAAAAAATTGAAAGAAAATGAATATTTTTGTATTTTTTCGTTCTTACGACATTTTCCAATATTTTCCAATATTGTCGATATTTTTCGTTTTCGGACCCTCGGCGATATTTTGCCACTGCCGATGTTGGTAACACTGGTATGGAACATGCATAAATAAGAATAGAAGAAATGGAGAGGCAATAATGCCCTGCAAGACTTCTGAACTTTGAATTTTTGAATAAGTGTCTTGTTCAATCTTTGTGGTTCATCCATCAGTCCTTCCTGGTGCAACTAGAGAGGCAACACTCAACAGTCCCTTTGACCTATTTTTGTGGTCATTAGTCGGACATTAATAAAATTATCTTATTATCTTATCTAGTTTAAAATCAAGAAATTGAAATCCTGGTCTTAAATGGTTGCTAAAAATTGAATTTTTTGGAAAAAAGTTAACAATATAAGCTACTAATTTCTTAAAACAGAAAATTAAAACAATTTCTAGCAAGCTAAACAAAAAGGAAAATAGCTAGAAAATAGAAAATTTTCGAATGACTGAGAGAGGTTGACTAGTATCTAATTAATCCTTGGGCTATGGAGTTATTATGAAGAGGGCCTAAATTCATCTATGATATAGGATCTAAGGGTATCCCTAAAGCATGCTACAAAAATCCTATATGGTTGTAAATTAAAGCTACAATTTATGCAAGGAAATGATCATAACATGTATCAATTTCAAAATCAAACCTAAGTGTTTGCTTGATTAAATATCCCTAAGCCTAGTTACTTCTCTTTTAAGAAACTAGATATGAAGAATTTTAAACAAGCAAAACAAAGAAACAAGGGAGAAAAATTTCACACATAGTTTAAATCCACCACTTGAAGTTGTATCTTACTTTGATGGCCCAGGTTCCATTCCTTTGTATGCATAAAGAAAGTTCCAATCCACAACAAGTTGCTCACACAACATAATAGAAAATATCTCCAAATATTCGCTCCAAGAAAAAGAAATTCTCTACTATAGCTCACTCAACAACAACCATTACATGTGAGGGGAGCCTCTTATTTATAGAGTTCTATGCTCAACCACCACACAATGAAAAAACAGTATCCTAGTGATCATATTTGATGAGTCAAACAAGTACTAAAATATTGTTACAACACTCTTGAATTGGTCATCAAATAACAAATTAATCCTTTCATGAAAACATCAACGAGCTAGAGCACATACCTAAGAAAGCCTATCCAACAAATAAAAATAGAATAATATCAAAGAGCAGTGCACCCAAGGGAATGGTGCAAGGTAGTTGCAACCATTCTTCAAAAATAATAACCTCCAACAAGTGCGACCTCCAAGAATAGCCTAAGACCCTGTCAAATTATAATTAAATAATCTCCAAATAATGCACATGGTCCACCAAGAGAAGGCATGCCACTCCATAAATAGAAAGAGACCAATTCCATGGAATAAAAGAATAATATCCAAGTGAAACTACTTCATGAATCTCTAACCATGTGAAGAATTTCCCAAATTAGTAAGGGCGCACTAGTTCCAAGTCAAATATTCATCATCAAGGTAAAAACATGGTGTGAATAGGGATTATTCAAAGGTGTAAGTGGACCTTCTAGTGGAGCGTACCATCTAGGAGAGAGTGCCAAAAAAATGTAGTTAATAAGTGAGTGGAAAAAGGTTAAATAAATGTAAAAGATGACAAATGAAATGGGTAGGACGCATGCATAACTAATATTCAAAAACTGTGTCAGCTAAATCACCTCCTCAACATATGTGCCAAGGCTAATAAATAGTCAAAAAAGAGTGGCATGTGTGAGTGTGACAAGGAAAAAGAGAGCCAACGAAATCCTTATGAGGGAAACCAATATAAAATATCATTTTTTAATATTAGATTGCCTCAACATGTGTGCCAGAGGGGAGTGCTACCCTCAAGTTGTGTTCCATATGAACATTAAGTTGCATTTGCTAGTGCTTTTTTCTTTTCTTTCTTTCTTTCTTTTTAAATTGCAACTTAGGGATGAGGCCTCAGTTAAGGTTTAGAATCCAATAATAAAATAGACCAACAATGTAGCATTTCAACCTTAGGCTTAGATATAATTAATGAGCAATAAAATATCCCAAACCACTTTGACATGCTCCCACATGGAAAAGGTGATATAATGAAATATGCCAAATGAGAAGTTAGTTATGAAATAAAACTATATGAAAATGGATGAAATGGACCATGTACCTTCTAGGAGTGGGTAACTGATGGAATATGGGAGTATTATGAATTATGACTAGGTAAAATGAAAGGGTGATGAAATAATGGACAGTACGTAGGAAAAATGAGGGACTGATAATGGAAAGGGAATGACATCTAGGAAAACCACTAAGAAAGTACCCCACCAAGCTAAAAGACACAACAACTAGGAATAAGACTTGAACCCGTAATGCAATGACCAAGTGAGAGTAATGATAAGAACATCATGAGCACAAGAGAGGTAACAGGAGATTTCTCCACCAATAATCAACCAAGGAGTAGCACATGTAACAAGATGATTATACATGATATGCCACTAAAGCAACCTCCACCAATGGTACAAACATGACCAATCAATCTGATAAGCTGAAATGAGTAAAAGAGCACGATATATGATACTTTCAAGTCATCCTGTAAGAATGCCGCCTTCCCCCTTGGTTGGCCAAGGGTCGGGTGAACCATAAGGGTAGCACCAAAGTAACATGTACAATATGACAATGCCTCCCACATCTGTAACTGATACATAGGAAGTCCATGGGTGCCATTCTGCAATATGTCATGAAATGATCCTCGAACACCCCATACAATATATGGTATAACACTATCAATTTCAGGAAATGAGAACTATCAACAGACCTACAATAGGAGACAAGAATTTGGAACCTCGTGAAAGCCAGTGAGATGAATTCATTATAGGACCACAAGCTGATTAACCAATTGTACAATGCCCTTCTACAGTACTGATATGCAGCAACAAGTGAAAAAAGTATAAACAAGAGGAAACATGGAAGAGTGTAAGTTGCCTTTGGCATTCTTGTTTTTTGGGCTATAGTAAGTGAACTAAAAAAATCATACCCCCTATGATCTGGAATAAATGAGTCAAAATAAGATAGGAAGGAAAATGGGGTCCGGCAAGTGTGTTCAATGTCTGAGTTGTTGTCCACCTTTTTATCTCCCTCTACAACCAACAAAGTCTTCTTCTTCTTGTGTTGTTGTTTGGACCAATTGGGTCTGAGCTTAGGATGTAGTCAACCCAAACCATCCCTAAACAAGTGACTTATCTTCCATATTGATTCATTTATGAGCACAATTATAACAATCTTCTAATGGAAAAAATAATTATTTCTGGCCACCATGCATGAACAATTAAACAACATTCAAAATTCAACTTCATAAATTTGCTTTCATGTAAAATGTAATTCCAAAATCTAAACAAAAAAATTAGATTCAACATAATTATAATTAAGCAGGCAAGCCAAGGAGACGCACCACACCAGTTACATCCAAGACTACAGTTGCCGAGTCTATATGCTTTCTTGCCGCTATTGAACAAGCAGGAAATCTCAGGTTCAGATTTTTCTCTAACTCTTGCACATGGTATTTCAAATATTTTTCCATGGTTGTGATCTGCATTAATCTGTTAGGATCTACCTTTCCAACCCTTTCAATATAAACTGGTCTCCCATGTTTGTCAACACCATGATAGCCATGTGGATAGCACTTCTTTACTTCATCGTATTCATTGAAATTAAAATCCTGTAAAAAAACAAGACTCGAAAAGTTATCCCTAAATCTATTCAATCCAAAAATGTTGGAGATAATAAAAAATGGCATAACACCTTAGCATTTCTAAAATTATATCAAAACAAAAGGATTAGCAATCATGCGAGTTTGATTAACATAGCATACTTCATAAGTCTTTGTCAACAATGGCATGAAACTTTAAATCATGGTATTGGCCTGGATATTAATACTACAAAAGTGTATATCTTAATGTATGTGAATTTGTTTTTTGAAAATGCAACTTATATTACTTCAAATAAACACCAAAGTTACAACAAACAGACATAAGAGCTGCAATAGATAGACAAAAGATTATATGAACATCCTATTTTATGACATCTAAGAAGACTAAAATATGGAGGGGCAAAGAGCCTACATCCATTCAAAACACATCAATTTCAGCTTTGAGATGAAGTGCCAAATCATTTTTGAACACTCTTAATTCGCCCAACTGTAGGTGGGATATGTTTCCTTAAAAATTTGTGCACTGTCTCTTCCAAAGAAAAGCAATAGCAGACAATCGCATCATATCCCATAACTCTTTCCCTAATCATCCAAGCATCGCCTAGGAGAAGACCTCTACAATCTAGGGGGCTGTGAACAAATAACTGTATCCTACTTGAAACCATGCCTAGAATGTCCTGGCTATTGGAAACCATCGTAAAACATGCCCCATTGTTCTTCTTTTCAGTAACAAACAGAAAAGGACCCGGATATTAGAGGACATTTGAGAAAAAAACACGTTAACATAAAAGACTTTTTCCATCTTCCACTTCACATTATAAGAACCAATAAAAATTCTCTAAGATTCAAAAGGACTGCATATTGAATAGTTTGGAGGGAAAAGTTAGAAACATGTTTTGTCACATATTTTCAAATTATATCCTTGTAGGTTAACTAAAGTATCAAGTGTGGGTATTTATTGGATGCCAATTTAAATTTGTTCGCTGCAGAAACTTCTACAAATGGAAGTAGGGATCTGTAATTAACCATGGCATTGCACTGAGCAACCAAATGTCAATCCAGGTAATATTGTGATTTCTAATATTGTACCCTCTATAACAAAGGGAAGACAGAAGTTAGAACACCGATAAAATGTATTCACGTTTAGTGCACACCTCTTAAGAACATTGGGAATATTAGCTTTCATTACCTTCTCCAACATAAAGTGTGTAGCTGGTAGGTAAAGTATCAACAAAAAGAAAATTTGAATTTCCACTCCAGAATTGCTCTTGGTCTATTTTTAATATTTATATTTGCAATGTTGGCCCAACATGTCAAGAAAGAAGCAAACAACAGAGATTAATAGGCATTCATTCAAACAAAACTTTGTGCAAATTTGGATATCAAATATCTTAAGAATATAACCATCCACGCCTTCCTGTATATGCAGCATCCTATAATAAATATGTCTGCATTATAGTGATCCAAAGGCCTAATACTACCTAATCATTCATATTAAAAATACCATTCCACTAACTTCCATTTGGACCAACGCCAGACTTGGTATTTAATTCTTACTCCACCAGGCCTTAAAGGTAGGTCTTTGATGGTGTGATTCAATAATGTCTATTAAGGTACATATCTGGATTCTGTAGAATTCATATATGATGTCGCATAGGCCCACCTTTTCAATTGTATCGGCACCATAGTCCTTGCGCCATTGCAACATGTTTTCCCACATTTCTTTTGCTTTAACAAAATCAAATTTCCTTGCATGTAAAAACCTGCGCAAACAGCATTTGCCTTTTCATATAACAGTTCAAAGTATAGACAAACAAGCATAAGAATGCAATATCTAGGAAATCATTCATGTAAACAGGTACACTAGCAATCATGTGTAGTACATTAAATAAGTCAGAAGGCAATATAGCAAAAACTAGAAGTGGATACTTTTAATGAGCTTTCACAAAGGAAATCCTAGTTTCAGTTTCACACATTTGCATGTTACAATTTAAGCTGGCAAACAATAGTTCGTAAAAAAACATTGAAAAGAGAAAAAAACTTGTGCATTTATGTCTTTTTATTGTAGATGCCATCTAAGTTTGTTAGATGCTAGAATATCATGCAAAAAAAGGAAATTAATTGATCCACAAGAAGCTAATATTGTATTTTAATTCTAAGATAAAGAAGGGTTTTGTAATGAACGATAGTTCATTTATGGAATATCCAACATGAGGACAATGAGCTAAATCCATAGAGGATTATAATTATATAATTAATAATTAAATCAATGATATATGATATACAATGAACCTTGTGATGGTATACTTATATGCAATCATTGGTCAAGAAGGGTTGTGTCCCTTAGGTTATGTCTCTTAGTTATTATTATTATTAATGTATTTTATATTTATTACATTGCCTCTCTCTTCAAGGATGCTTTGTCCTCCAAGCATTTTATGGAAAAGGCTACATCTTCGTTTTGTCCTACAATGCCTTCTCATAATTTATCGTTCTTCAAGTTGTGAGGGTTGAATACAAGAGATTATATGAGTTATGAAGTGTTGAACAAAACTGCTGCATTGTATATGGATTGATCCATCCCAAGTCGATCTTCATTGGAACTTTTTGTTGGTCAATTGTTTGGGTGTAACTTGTCGACGTTGTCATCATATGCTTCCAAGTATGGTATTGATTTTTTCCTTGGTCAATTCATTGAATAATACAATGACTATTATAACCTGGATGACGATAAGGCATCCTTGTTTGTGTCTTGTTTTTTGATACTTTTGGTGATTTTGTTGATTGATAACATTTTTATATAAAGATCTTTCTATTTTTTTTATGTCCAATGGATCTATATTGGTTCCTTTCTCTATAGTTAGGATTTTTACATTTGACGACTTCTCTATTTCAATGGGGTTAGTCCTTCTTTCTTTATCAACCAATGATTCATTGCTCGTAAGTTGCTCCATCTTTCCCTGTTGCAACTTCTTCTCTTTCTTTAGCTTCTTGATTTGTGCAAACAAGCTTTGAATATGATCCTTTAAACATGAATTTTCATCATCTCTCTTTGATAACTCCTTGTCAAATTTCTTCTTAAGATCTTTAATTTTTTGTTGTGATACTTTCACATTTTGTTGATGTTTCACTAGTTCATCCTCTACACACTTATTTCTTTGATAATAATGTTAATGTTTATGCCATTATTATAGTTCTTTGCATTTCAATAGATAACAGCAACATAAAGACAAGATCACTGAGAAATACACAATCACAAGAGACACAGCATTTATCCTGGGAAACCCTCTAGGGGAAGAAAACCCAGCAAAACTTCCTTATTATAGATAGCCAATACAATGCCAAGAGATAACTCAAGCTAATACAGAAGATCCTCTCCAAAAGATGTGCCACTCTCTCTCTTTCTTCTCCAACTGCAATTCCGAAACTTGTCTCTCAAATGAGCAAGTGAGTTCTTTCTAAGTGAGGCGTTGGCCTCTTTATTTATACAAGACTAGCACGTGTGAAGTGTCTCTTCACTGGCAGGGCCGACTTCTCAAACTGGGTGGTTATAACCACCTTTAATATATTCTGGGGCCTCTTTAATATTTGTTGGAGCCGACTTCTTATTCTGTCTATTATGATTATCATTTGACCAATCCGCAAAAGGGGATTTGGTCCTATTCCAATAGCCAACATGATCAATCCACAATGGGGATTGATCCAATGAATAATATATCAGATAATAATAAGAATACACTTTGCAATGACATTATTTCAACAAATAAATGGACACAGGATCCCACGAAAATATACTATGTTTAGTTTTGAAGGAGATGTAGGGACCATAAATGATTTGTTTATATATGTTAATCGCAAAGTAACCTTTATACCTTAATGATATTTATTATCTATAAGTGGCTTCCAATATGTAGTAAGGGTCTTTACTTCATAGTCTCAATATGTTAACTGCTTAACCTTTGGAAAAGGGTGTCAGTTGACTCCTTAGAGTAAAGATTGTTTAAACAATAAACAATGATTTAATGGGCAAGCTAGCTACAACAAATCCTCTGATGTTCATGAATCCATCAATCAATGGTAGCTATGATCCTCAAAACCTACAATATATTCAAGCAAGAGGATGACAAGAGAAATGGAAAACAAAGAATACAATCTGGTAGCACAACTCTCATGGATCTTCAATAACATAAATGATTAAAACATGAATGCCCTCAGGCTTACAAAAAAGCAGCAAAACTGCTCCTCCAGCTCTTGGATCATGAATCCCCTTTTTCCTTATCAAAATCGCCTTCATATATAGTGAATGATCTCTCTTTACTCTAAGGAGGTCGAAACCAAGGAGCTACATAGGATCCTCCTCCATTTAGGAGTCTGTTACAAAAGATTCCAACAAAAACATAACAAATTCCTATTTTTTTGGATCTTGTCTATTGTGATAAATGCCTTTTGAAACAACTCATGCTGCTTGATCTRGTGATAGAACACATGTCCCTCATGTCCAACTACCTCCTAGGAAACCATTCGAACCTTCCCTGACAATTRGCAACCCTCCCATAGCTCAGATTTGTCAAACTGTTAGAGTTCGTAGCGCCTATGCAGGATGCGCTGCGAACTTTCCTSTAGATGTTAATTTTGACTTTTCTCCCAAACTATGAACTGGGTCGGGCTGATTTTTTGTATATGGTGCTTCTCCACACAAAATTTCAAAAGAACCCAKATTGTGATTCGAAATTTATGATGAAAACATCAGAGAAAGATGCTACAGGAAATTAGTTCGTAGCGCCAATTCGTAGCGTTGAACCAGATTGCAGCAATCTTCCACAAATGGTGATAAATCTTTGCAATAACAAACCCTGAAGGATGAATGAATATGGAAAGGCATTGAAGACTAGAAAAAACCGTTAGATACCTTTCCTTTGAGCAAATGATGACACCCACTTTCATGACACCAAGACTTGATCATGTATTTGATCAACTCTAGACCCAAGATAAAAATCAATCACCTTGATTTATTTAGATGAGACATGACTCAGACTTTTAAGCAACTTGACCCTATGACCCAAAATTATGAAATTTTAAATAATTGACTCCTAAGAGAAGGAAAAGTCAAATGATTAGCAAAACTAATGATGTGCTTCAGTACATATCATGTGCTAACATTGGCTCCACAGGGGATGGAGACCTCTCTATGAGGCTCCAAGAACCTCTGCAATTCCAGTGCCCTTTATCCATTGGGCTATGGAGTCATTATTGTTAATCTACTGCAAACCAAAAACTAAAAACTGCATGCTCATGGTTTGAGCTTATTTATATACATAAGCCTACTCTAACCAACTAACGAATTTGATTAGGTGTAAGAAAGCTTCCACAGCAGCCATGAAAGTAACCGACTGATGAAAATAACTTTTGGGAGGCAGCTCTTTGAGAAAATACAAAAGAATGTAATATTTTCAGCAAAAGTTCCAAGAAAGTCTTACACTCACTATTGTAACTTTGTGAAGGCTGATTTTTCAACAAAATTGTGGTCCTCATATGCTCCATAACTACTCATATGTTGTTTGATGTCTTTTGGAAGTCCAGGTGTAAAAATGATAAACATGAGCTCACTAATCCTTGGAGATTTTTGCTCATCAATGGGTGATAAAGATAATTTCAACTATTGATGCAATTCCTCCTTATCTTCTTCATTACCATATACTGGATGGTTGCTAATAAGTTCTATATGTGCTTTAGTAAAGATCTACTCCTTATTATCAGAGTATCCATCAAGGATAGGCTGATTTTTGTCAACATTTGGGACAACTAACTCATCAGAGGAATGATTTTTAGAGACATATGTTACAAGGACAAATGCATCTACTGCATGGCTGCCAATTTCTTCATCATAAGAACAGTCAACAAAGTCTGCTTTCAACACTGGAAAACTAGGAAAGGAATGATATGATTTTTCCTTGATTTCTTCAACAACAACATCTATTTCAGCCTTACAATCTGAAGAAATACCTACTGTATGTTGAATATTCTTTTCAAACTCTTCACAACAATTCTCAAATAGAAATTCAGCTGAAAAATACCTTTTACAGTGCTCATTAAAAGCTTAATGAAATTCCCTTAATGATGAGATGCTAGAATGAGATAGTGAGAAATACCATTGATGTGCATCACCATCTAATGAATGCATGAACATTTTCATCAAAACGTCATCAAGATGTAGATCAAGTTGATCCATGCATTGATGAAATTTGATGAGATGCTTTGCAGGATTATTCTCCTTCCTTTTCTCTGAATATAGGAAGAAAATATCCCCATTCTGACATATGAGGTACTAGATAAGGGAAACCAAGTTCTGCAAAAAAGTTAAGAGGTGCAAACCTCCAAGCCAAAACAGCAGCAAATGCCTTTGACATTCTGAAATTGTGGATTCGTCACTGGATCTTTCCTTCATGGAATGGAGTCGCCAGGTGAAAGATGCAGTCTGAATATGTCCAACTTCAGTTCACCATCCAAAGTTGGATCTAATCAATGTCGTTCTCCAGGGGAAGATCTTCAACTTCATCCCCGACAATGGCACCAAAAATGTTAGCACTAGAAGTCACACCTAGATTGTTGTAGGTGTAAGCCTAGTACCCATCAGAATATAAATGCATTGAATTGGTTCGAGTAGGTGGATCAACAAGACTAGGAAAGGAAGAGAGCAACAAGCTAACTACTGATCAGTAGCTACCATTGGGCAAGGAGTCATAAACACCCTGTTCAGTGAAGGATATCAAGTTGCATAACAGACAAAAGGTTTTATATAATTATGGGTAAGAGCATAGAGAATATGACAAAAGGAAGAACATCCATCGTACAGAGATCTTTTCTACAAACAGATTAAAGATTGCTTAAACAATAAACAACGATTTAATGGGCAAGCTACAGCAAATCCTCAGTTGTTCATGAATCCATCAATCAATGGAAGCTATGATCCTCAAAACCTACAATATATTCAATAAAGAGGATGACAAGAGAAATGGAGAACAAAGAATACAATCTCATAGCACAACTCTCATGGATCTTCAATAACATAAATGATTAAAACATGAATGCCCTCAGCTTACAAAAAAGTAGCAAAACTGCTCCTCCAACTCTCTCCTCTCTTGGATCATGAATCCCCTTTTTCCTTATCAAAATCCCCTTCATATATAATGAATGATCTCTCTCTATGGTGTGAGCGCAATTGGAGTGTCTTTGAAAAGATGCACTCCAAGAAGCGCAACAGGTTAGAAATGTTCAAAAATGCAACAATCAAAATTTTAATTGTTTATATTTTTTTTAATTTTTTATTTTAATTTACTACAATTTGAAATATCCCAAATCCAACTGATCTGGATATCTACTATTGATCTAGTGTTATGTCTCACAGATATGATACTCTGGGGGTTTCTGGATGCGTTTTATCTTCAGATCTGATACTCTAGGGGTTTATGGATGCATTTTAGTTATGTGCTTGAGATGTTTTGTGATTGTCGCATGTGCATGTTATACATTATGGTTTAAACAGTATATATATGATCCATGCGGAAATAAGGAACAACAACTACCGGCGCCCAATAATATGTATTATGAGATTTAAGCAGGGAAATACAATGAAATACTGGAAATACACAAAATAGTCATCAATTAGATCTCATGGATAGTCAAGGGAATACAAGCAAATAACATAAAATACTCGTGACCAGAAGATGAAGGTAGATCTGATGCATGCACGGATAGATCGGCAAAATCGACAGTTCCGAAGAAGCACGGTAACCGCTACAAACTAGAAAACTCGTCCAGAAGGCTATAACCGTCGGAATGAGCTGGAAAATGTCTCAACAGAAGCGCCCTAGCCTCTAGACTGATCTCGGTAACTGTCGGATGGAAGATTTGTCCTCTGAGGCTCCGGATCTCACCCCCTGGGGGTCTGCGCACCTTCTAGGATCTTTGAGTGCACCCAAATGATTCCACCAACGGAATCGGCTACTATATGACTCAAAATGTTTTCCCTGGCTAATGCTGAACTGGGTCGGAGGGGTTTACTCGGATCTGATCTGATACTCCGTCTATAGCCCCAACTGTCCTTCCACAAGAGTTACGTCATGGATGGTTGAATGTTGCGCCTTGAAGGATTCCACCGTCAGAATCTGATGGCAGGTGGCTCAATCTATGCACCCTGGCTGAATCTCAACTGGGTTGGAAGGGATCTGCAATACGAGCTCTGATCTCGTGCAGCTACACAAACCCTCTCTCTGACCTTGCGCCCTCACTGGCTGAGTTGTGCAACACTGCAAACTGGATACTCCTGAATCGCATGGTGAAATACCTGGATGGTATCTTCGATGGGCTAGGGTGTATCTCTCAACACCGAAACCGATCAATGGTAGTGGTTTCCTCCAGAATCCACAAAACAGTAGAAGTCGAATCTCTTCCTCCTCTAGGAACTCTCTCAACATCAAATCATAACATAGCATAATGAGGAATTAGGTCAAATTCCTCCCTTTATACTCTTCCCAATCTAATTCATCATTGACCTCACTTAAGCTAGGCGCTTTTCCTTCTAAGGTGAGTAATTAATTAATTAAGTCCCCCCCCCCCTTAACACCTTTTCCTTCTATTTCTCCGTTGACTTAGGCTTAAGTGACAATTCCTATGCTTTTGGCTTAATTCATCGTTTAGCCATCAATTCTCCCTTATTTCTCCTATAGTTCCTTGTTTGTGCCTGACTATAGTCTACGGGAACAGATAGACTACTAAGTGAGTCCCTCCTGGCCTACTCTTGGGAATGGGACATCACACAATTTACCATCACTAACTATGGCCCTCAATGTTCATACAGGTTAGGTACCCTGCACCTTAATGACTTGGTATATGTATACTACAATCTAAGGTTGTGGGTGAAGCAACTTGACAAAGAACCTGACATAGAGGCCATTTCATCGGATGATAGTGACACCACTAGTCAGTGGAGGGTGGAGATCGAGGAGCCTAAGATGGAGGAGGCACCTGAGTGGTTGGAGGAGGAGCATGCAGATGATATGGGGGAGGAGGAGGCATTGGAGGAGAGGGAGGAGGAGGAGGAGGATGTTCCACTTCCAGTGGATACAAAGATTGAGGAGGAGATTGATCTTATGGTGCAGCCAATGCTGCTGCCACCTCCACGGAGAGTCAGACCTGCAGTTGGACTTGGGTCCATTGGGATCTCGTCCACATCACCTTCCACCTCAATTGGAGCATCTGGAGCAGCTGGAACTTCCACTCCAAGCTCATCCCGAGTACCTCCATGACCACCTATTGCTTCCAGAGGAAGAGTGGTGCCCTTTACCCATAAAAGGGTTAAAGGGAATCGACGATGATTTGGATTCCTATGATGATGATCTATCATTTTCATTTTATTATGTACTATTTAGTATCTAGATGCCTCACGATGATTCATCTCATGAGATACACTTATTTTGATCATTTGATGTGATTTTGTATCATCCTATCAAGAACATGTTTTAGAATTTTCAACTTAGTAACTATATGTGACCACTTGACATCTTGTGCATCTTATTTATTAGTCGTATTTTCATATTTATGTAGCAATGTGTCTATTTGATGTTGTTGCTTTAGTTGTTTAAAAAATTGAAAAAAAATGAGTTTTTTTGTATTTTTTTGAGTTCTTGCGACATTTTCTGAGATATTCCGATATTTTCCGCCGATGTCACCGAGAAATTACATTCCAAACCCTCGTCGATACTTTTCCCGAGACGAAAATTACAGCATTGTTATTTACTACTATTATAAATGTAATGTCCCCACTTTGGGACATCATCACAGTGCAGAGGTTTATGATGACCAAAGTAGCCAGATGGATGTTATAGCGAGTACAGGGGTTATTGCGAGGCATTGTGGGGTCCAGCTTGCATTGCTCATCATATTCCATCATTAGGAGCCATTCCGCACAGGTTGGATTTGGTTCCGTTGCATTCCGATGATTTCCATGATTTTGACTATTTTGATCTATAAGTTAATTGAATTCATTGAAGAGGTCATTTTGGGCACATTACTTGGAGGAACCTCTCAGTGTAATAGCTCATTGGAATCGGGAAAAGCAACACTACAAGATGGGATGGTGAGAAGTGATGGGCTTAGCACGGGTGTTTGGGAGGAATGATTGTTAACCTCCCCACCCAGGTTCAATTCCTGCAAGTGACATGTTGAGCTCTGAACGAGTATATTATTGTAATGGCTTTGAGCCTTGTCGCTGACCAGCCTTGTGCCCTAAAGATTCTAGGGTTTACCCTGGGTACCATCCTCAAAATGAGGGAAAGTACTTAGGGGTTTTCCCTAGGCAGTGTAATCTGGAAAAAAATTACTGATACATTACTATTAATGATATTGTATCAAGAATATATTAGTATTAACGATGTATTGGTAATAAATTAATGTATTACTAGTATATTAAAATTATGGTATTAACCATCGATACATTAATAATATATGTATATCAAATATAAGTTTTAATCTCTTAATCGTCATTTTTTCTCTGAATTTTCCAAAATTAGAGAAAATACATATCTAGTATCTACGTGCCATTCCTTCATTCCCTGAAATTTTCAACGTGCCATTTCCAAAGACTTATCATTCGGGAAACCCATCCTGGTTTTCCCATACCAATAGAAGTAGATCATAAATGATAATACTTGAAATCACAAATATAAAATTCCAAACATTTAATCACAAATCTGGAATGCTTTATGCATGTTGCCAGCATCATAGTTCATGAGATGTCCAAAAGTGGCAAGCATTACCATACTAGAAACATAGAAAGTTGGCACTCTTTGGATTCTTGAATCTTATAACCCTTTTTAAGAACAATAAGAGCATGCCAAACTTGATCACTCCATAAGGGAACATTTTAAAAGATGGCAGACAATTTCATAAACCATAGACTAGATATGACAATCTTCAACCTAAACAAACAATAATAACAATAGTGGCACAAAATTATCTAGCAAAGGAAGAAATCAATTTAATGATGTAAGTGCAGTTTTTTTCAGATAAACCTCACCGTAAGAGACTATGGTAATCATCGTGCTTCTCTGGAAGTATATTCTCTTCCAAAAGCAACTTCTGAAATAATTGAACAATCTCATGTTCTTTTGGATCACGTATATCTTCAATAATAAGTCTGCTATCAACTCTTCTATGATGTTTCTTCTTCATTGAATTGCGTAACTTTGTGGAGGCAGCCATAACAGCCTTAATCCCTTTTATGGAAGGATTCTTCTGTAGTCTCTCATCCCCCAATTGATTTCCAGATTCTTCAGTAGTTAAGGACACCCATCTTCTTTCTTGAATTTTTTCACTAGACCAACTGGAATGGTTAAATATTCTTTCTTGATTTTGTTCAGCAGTCCAGCTGGAAGATCTTTCTTGACTTCTTCCATTTGACAAAGTTGAAAATCTCTTCCTAACTTCTTCATCATCTTTGGTTGAATAGTTGGCAGAACCTAGTCCTTTTCCTTGTTTGAGGTGATCTTTTAGTGTCAATTGTCTTTCTTGACATTCACCATTATTTAGGTTTTGTCGCTTACCTGAAAATCAACAAAAGTTTTGTATTAGCTGAGCAATGGACCCATAAAATAAGATAAAGTTGAGATAATTTTATTAATGTCCACAGGTGACCAAAAGAATAGGTCAATGGGACTAGAAAATACAACTAGTCACAAACATAATGAGGGAGAGCCAAGGCAACCCCTGAAGCTAAAAGATAAAGAGATACAAGGGAAAATAACACAAAAGAAAGAAAGGTGTTACCAAATTTCTCTGCAAGCTTTTAGAGGGTTTGGTCCTATTGTTCAAAATCTCCAACAAGGGGATTCAGCCTTCTGGATATTCAAGAAATGCATAGTTATCTTGTCCATAAAAGTGGTAAACCTAAGCCACTTACACTGAAATTGGGCAAATTTCTTGTTAAGGATGGACACGAGTTCATATTTGTATCATGCAGGTGATCTTTCACATAGCTTCAGCCATATAACAGCATTTACAGATGTTGCATGCAGGTGATCTTTCACATAGCTTCAGCCATATAACAGCATTTACAGATGTTGCATGCAGGTGATCTTTCACATAGCTTCAGCCATATAACAGCATTTACAGATGTTGCATGCAGGTGATCTTTCACATAGCTTCAGCCATATAACAGCATTTACAGATGTTGCATGCAGCTGTTATAACATGGGGTTTTGGAAGACCTAAAACAGGGATTAACAGGCACGTAAATACACTTTAAGAGCAGAGATCTAGTGAAGAATCATAGAGGGTCAAAAGCCAGGACGTTTTATGTTCAAGATAACATCAATTCAGATATTCTAGTGCGCCCTTGTTGAGGTATTTCTGAATGATTACATGCAGATTTTGGTAGCTGGGATAGGCGTTTTCCCTGAGTAACAAAATGAATATTAAAACAAATCCAAGGAAGAATCACTATCCCTGTTAAGAAAGAGATTCATGTACAGCAGATGCATGAAGGCTTACATCTATGAATGATGACCTAGATGAGACTATTGATGAATGAGATGATGACATCAATGATGGAAGAAATTTTTTTAAATTGGAGGTTAATCTAGCAAACACTAGGCGTCATTCTTAGAAGGAGAGGGAACTGTTTATTGCTGTTTCCAGTTAAGGATGCAGCGGTGCCCTTGTGCTGATTTTAGAAGACAGAAGGCGCACCAAATACAGCCAAGGAAGTCGCATTAAAGAAAGTGAAGAAGGTGCAGGCTACATCATTAAGAGAATAATCAACAAAGAGGGTACATCATCGAATCTTGTCAGCATTTTTGGATTGTTATGCATGCTATTTTTCAGACAGGAAAGGAGTGCCTTGATTGATACTTGTCACATGGTCTATTTTTCACCTATTGGAGGCACTGATTTTGGGCAGTGTTTGACTGTTTCTAAGAGGATGTGACAGCTGATACCAAGTGCTTTCCAAGGCTCCTTCACACGTTATTTTTGGTTTTTGTTATGATTGGTAATTTGCTAAGATTAGAATGTGACTCATTTTATTTCCAGTCCAGAACGCTTTATCTCATCCACCTTGGACTTGATTTTATAGAGCTTTATTTCGTTTATTTTTAGCATAGTGGAGGCGCTCTTTCTTATCATCTATTTTGAGCATGCTGTGGTCATAAAAGCGAGTTGAAGAAGGTGTCCGGTTTGTATTTGGGATATTCTTTCTTCAGCACTCAAGAGGGTGATCTAAAGCAGGGTGTTTATTAACAAATACCTGCTGATTTCAGAATTGGAAAAAACGATGGGATTTTAGAAAAACAAATGCTAGAAAGGATGTATTGTTCATAAGTCCAGGGCTTCAGATCAGCTAGTGGAAACGCTGATCTGAAGTATGATGAGTAAATAACACACTAAATCGATCCAATTAATACTGGAGCTAAGATTTGGATGACAAGTCGGCAGGCTTTTCAAGGCATGTGTTTTTCAAGGCTTTTCTATTCTTGCCTTGACCTACCTTCCAGTTTTGGTGCAGTGCTTGGAATCATATTGGAAAGGAGGAGAATTTACAATCAGTTGGTGTCAATTGTTGGGTCGCTTCCATCCATTCTTGCTTCCAGTTCTTTGGCTTCCTTCCAGCCTCTTACAGACATTCTTTCAGACTTTTGGCAGCATATAATAACTTTGATTTGCTGACATCTATCATTGTTTCTTGGTGCAATCTTCTGGCAGTGATCAGAGCAGTGATTTAGAAGTGTATTTGTAGTATGTACCTCTTCTAAAGTTCAAAGGCAAAATGATATTTTATTTCTCATAATTTTACATCTACATGATACACAAAACTGCACTAAGAATTTGTCCTACAACTAAAACAGAAATACTGACACACCAATTAAAGCTTCAGATCTGTATCAGTGAAAGTGCCGAATGAAAAACTCAAAGGTGCAAATACTGCATATCAAGAGATGAGATCAACCCTGCAAAAGATGAAATCAGATCTACAGAAACAGCAGCGATGAATGTAGCAGACAGCCAGCTGAAATTCTGTAACAGCAACACTTCTTCTTATTAACACATAAGAAAAATACAATACTGTCTGTCCTCAAAGGACTACAATGGCTTCTCACAAGCCTTCGGCACTCTATTGGTAGAATCACCTTCTCAAGCTAAGTTTAACTAGTGTGCCCTACCTTACTAAGTCAAGCTTGACAATAGAGAGAAGAGCAGTTACAAAAGTAATGGTTGACAATATCCTTCGTGAAAGGAATCATCTGACACATGTAATAAGGGATGCACCCTACTTAACATGTGTAAGTTGTTGATTAATTGGGTTGGTTGTCATTGATGTCAACCCTTGAAGAAAGTACGGTAGCGAATTCTGGTAGCACAAAGGTTTGGGTAATGGACCCAAGTTTGTTTGATGAATAATGGTATGAGTTTTGATATATTTGCAGATAAGACTATTCTAGATGGATAGTACATGTCATGTCATTTCCAGTGGTATGTGGAACGTCACATAACTCCTCCCGGTTAGAGAGTTATGGCCATGTGAAGTTGGAGAACCCTCATGAGTCATCTAGAAGCCCCAAAAGGTCAAAGTAGTTAAAGTGGTTGCAAAGAATAAATTATTTAAATAATAGAGAGAAGTGATGAGTGTACTATAAGTCAAAGTGAATACAAAAGAAATTATTTAAATAATTAAATTAATAGAGAAATTACTAAGTGGACAAATGGTTAGAAGTGGGTTAGCCCTAAAATAAGGAAAGCAAAGAAGAAATTATTTAAATAACAAAGAGAAGTGATGAGTGTACTATAAGTCAAAGTGGATACAAAAGAAATTATTTAAATAATAAATCTAATGGAGAAATTACTAAGTGGACAAGTGGTTAGAAGTGGCTTAGCCCTAAAATAAGGAAAGTGGTTTAAGATGGTTAGAAGGTAACCCCTTGAAGAAGCTACATAAAAGTATAAATAAGAGGCAAGGATATATCATTTTAAACACACTTGAGCATATTGAATATCTACAAGTGACTAAGGTAACCAAAGGATATCTAAGCCGAATTTCAGAGGGAATGTGAAGTAAAGAAGACCGAAATTCAAGGGAGGATAAATTCTTTTGATAATGCTTTCTAAGGTATGTTATTTACAGGTCATCTCACCATTTTCGCAATAATTTTTTTTCTAGAATGATTCAGACTATGAAATTGGGAGGTCGTTGAGGAAACATATCCAAGTAGATATGATAAAAATTTTAGTTTGTGGATCATTGAATTTTTGTAGTTACACTCTGTGGAAAATAGGGTTTGTGGCTAATCTTAAAACTAGTCTAAAACATGTGTTTCGGGTAAAAACGTCATAACTTCTTCATAACAAATCAAAATTCAGTAAGACCAAATGTATTGGTTAGAGTATAGTTTTAGTATTTTGTGTACCATTTTCAGATCCATACAACAAATATTCTGTGCGGGGCACGCTCTAAAAATTCATTCTCTAGAATAAGTCAGAATTCAACAAGGCATGTCTTTTTTGCTATAACTCATTTTTTGGGAGGTTCCAAGAAGTGAAACCTGGAGAAATTGCAGACAAGACACTGAAGAACATTGTGTATTATTTTTATACCTTTATTCATTACAAGTACGTAGTTATGATTATTGCAAGTTAGGGTTGTTGACTAATCCAAAACTACTCATGTGAGACTAAAGTAAAGTTTGATGAAAATGCTAGCCTCTTGTTATTCAAGTTAAAGAAGATTTGCAAATATGTGATCATATACACCAGGTCTATTACAGAGTTACAAATCAGATTTGGATGATGAAATTGATGAGCGCTTTTGGTTGAGGTACATGTTGGGTACATGGTTGAGACAAGTAGTTGATGAGTTGACGCATACATGAGGTGTATAGTTGATGATGTTGGTACATCTTGATGAGTAGTTGATGCATGATTGGTACATACTTGGTACATGGTTTGAGGCACTTGTTAGTAGTATTGTTGACACATGGTTTATGGATGATATAGCATACTTGTATTGGTATATTATTAGAAGCACATATTGATCTTTGTGATGATTATGAGTTGTTGTGTTATACTTGGTTAATGCACATCTTTGAGAGTTGTCTTGGTGAGTAGATTTGATTCGGTTGATAAGATTGATGAGACGGGTTGTTGTCATAGGTTGTTTGGACAGGTTGTTGTAACAGGTTATTTGTACAAGTTTGGTGCATGGTTGATGCACATGTTCATGGTACAGGTTGAGATACAGGTTGGTGCATGGTTGATGCACTTGTTTATGGTACAGGTTGATTACAGGTTGGTGCATGGTTGATGCACTTGTTTATGGTATAGGTTGATTACAGGTTGGATGCACTTGTTTATGGTACAGGTTGATTACAGGTTGAGGTACAGGTTGATGCATGGTTGATGTTATTGGTACAGGTTGTTTGGTGCAGGTTGATTGGTACAGGTTTACAGCAGTATATCTCACAGTGATAGTGTGACAGTGGTTCCATCATTCTACTTATACGCCAGGGCGGTTGGACGGAGCAAGGACAGGTGGTTGTAGCCACCTTCTAGTTGTAGTCGGAGAACATAGGAGGTTGTAGCCTCCTTCTGGTTGTAGCCAGAGAATAGGGGAGTTGGAGCTTCCCTCAGGTTGTAGCGTGAGAAACTAAGGGGTTGGAGACTCCTTCCAGTTACAGCTAGAAAACAAAGGAAATTGGTGCTTCCAATGAATGTAATTCTTAAAGACATATAAGAAAAACCATTCTGTGGTTTTCTCCCACTTTGGGTTTCCACGTAAAAACATTGTTGTACTGTGTATGTATATGATTGTTCATTTGTTCATTGTTTATTTACTCAGCAACTATTGGATGATAATGCTACATTGATTTAAAACTTGCATTTTATGGTAAAAATTGATTAAATCATTTTATTACTGATTCACCCCCCCTCTCAGTAATCCAACAATTGGTATCAGAGCAGATTTCCTTCAGGAAACAGTTTAACCACTAAAAGGAGATTATGGATTATTTTGACAATAGAGTACCATTGTTTAATGGTCAGAATGGTTTAAAGTATGAGTTATGGAGTGGAAGGATGAAAGTATTTTTACAGGCACAGGGGTATTATATTTGGCTATCAGTCGTTACAAGGTATGATAGTTCAAAAAGGGCAAAGACTGCAGCCAAGAGGGAATTGAAGAAGAATAACAAAATAGCAATAGATTTCATCTGGGAAGGATTACCTAATCCGGTAAGAGAAAAGGTTGGTAAATGTTCATCAGCCAAAAAACTTTGGTATAAGTAACATAATATATATTCTTCACCCATCACAGATTCAGAAAATGCCAAAGAAGATGCAAATACGGATCAAGAAGAATCATGTTCACTATGTCAAACAAATTCAGAAGATGAAGAGTACATAATCACTAGAGGTATGTTGTTTTGCTTTAATTGTGAAAAACGCAAACATCTTGAAATAGAATGCCATGAAGGAAATGAGACAGAAAAAATAACTGAAAAGGAAGACAATTATGAAGCAAAATTGATTATTGCTTTCGATGAACTAAGAGAAGAAAACAAGTCACTTAATAAAGAATTGATGAAACAAAAGGAAAGTGTTCACATTTCTGAAGAAGCCCAACATGTCATCAAGAAGTTAAGAACTCAGCTAGAAGAAGCCAAAAAGATCGAAGAAAATCTTAAATATCAAAAGCAGTATTTGGAAGCCAACATAGCAGCACAGAAGGAAGAAGCAAAAATGAGAGAGAAGATATTGACAAATCATCTTAAGGAAAGAACTAACGATCTAAACCAACTTGAGGCAGAGTTTGGTCAAGAAGAGAAAGGACTTGAAAAAGAAATAATCACATTAAAAATTCAACTTGAAGAAGCGAAAAGAACAGAAGAAGTCATGAAGTCTCGGATAATGAAGAAAGAAGAAGAGGTTGAGAAGTTTGAAGAAGAAGTTACCACATTGAGATGTAAAATCGTCAAGCTCAACAAGAACGTTGAAGAGACAGAAACATTCACATCAGTTATAGAGAATGAAAAGAAGCACTCTAGGTTGCTAGAAAAGAAGAATGAAGAAAATAGAAAGAGTTATGCAGAAGTACTCAAAAGAAAGAATCATGGTCAACCAGAATCTAAGAAAACTATTGAAGATATATCTTCAAGAAGACCATCCATGTTCAAGCCACAAAGAAGCTTCAATCATAATCATGAATAGTCAAGGAAGAAATTCAGAAGGACTAGACCACAAAGAAGATCATTCACTCTCAGGTATGCAAATTTCTTTTATGGTCATTGTTTTTATTGTACTAATTTTGGACATAAGGTTGCAGATTGCAGGGATTATAAAAGAAATGTTCAAGCAAGAAGTGCATATGTGGTCCCACGTAACATTGAATGTTACAAATGTCATAACTATGGACACATAGCTAGTGATTGTAGAAGCATGATCGATACTTTCAAGAAAGAGAACACTGATATTAGATATAAGAAAGTATGGATAAGAAACACGAAGAACAGGTGAACAAAGACCAAGTCTCAGAGATCGCAAAATTGGCAATAAAACGAGATGAAGAAAATTCTACAGAGAAAGACGTCAAATACAAAAGGTTTGGAAAATAACTGAAAGAAAATAAGGACAGGTAAATAAGGAATAGGTCCAAGAGATTGTACTTTCAGGCACTGTAGTGAAAGATGAATACACAGACAAAAAGAAAGAAGTCAGAGCTCAGAGAAATAATGAATCTACTAATGAAAATGATGATGAATACACTTCAGAGCAGGAATTGTTCTGATCCATCCGACTTAGAGACTCCCAAATAATATGAATAATAGACAGGGGGAGTCTATGCGGTAGCTGAGACAGACCAGAGAACCATCCTTCGAGCAGCTTGCAGAATTTGAGTAGACAAATTCAATGCATTCAGTTAGCAGAAGTACAATATGATAGATTAATCAGTTGTAGTAGTATGTCATGATAATACAATGACATATGAGTCAAAATTATGGGCAGTTGTGTAGTAGAGTCTTGAACAGTATGGACGGACATGGACGTGAAATCATCTTTTCTAAACGGGGAACTTGAAGAAGAAGTCTGCATTGAACCACTGGTTCCTAGAGCATAGTACTCTAGACTAGATAAATATTTACAGTAGGCAGGGTTCAAAAAAGGAAGTGCAGACAACAACCTCTACATCAAGGTAACTCAAGATAGTATTTTATTAATTGAAGTTTATGTTGATGATATTATTTTTGGAAGTAATGATGGCAGGTTAAGCAAAAAATTTGCAAAGGATATGCAGAATGAATTTGAAATGTCAATACTCGGAGAACTATCCTTCTTTCTAGTTTTTCAGATACGTCAAAGCAACCAAGGAATTTTTATTTCTCAAACTAAGTATATCAAAGAAATGCTAAAGAGGTTCGGAATGGAAGATTGCAAACCAGTTGCAAGTTGAGCAAAGATGATGATTCAAAGTCTATAGACTAGAGGCAATACAGGTCAATGATTGGTAGTTTACTATATGTGACAGCATCTAGACCAGATGTAATGCAGGCAGTTGGACAAGTGGCACGATTTCAAGCAAGCACTAAAGGGATCACATGTATTAGCAGTGAAGAGGATTTTCAGATATTTCAAAGGAACAAAAGAGTTTGGATTATGGTATCCAAAAGGAAAGGATCTATCACTTATTTCCTACACAGATGCAGATTGGGCAGGTTGCATTGATGACCGACGAAGCACCAGTGAAGCAACGTTCTACTTGGGTGAGTGTTTAGTGTCTTGGCTAAGCAAGAAACAATCATCTGTATCTTTATCTACAATCGAATTAGAGTAAATTGCAGCAGCAGAATGTATTCAAGTTCTATGGATGAAACAAACTTTGACAGATATACAGGTTGAGTATGATGAGCCCATTCCAATCTATTGTAATAATACAAGCACCATCAGTATCTCAAAGAACCCGGTGATGCACTCCAAGACGAAGCACATTCCAATAAAGTATCACTTTCTACGGGAACAGGTTGCAAAGAAGAACATCAGAGTTCAATATGTGGGCACAAAAGAATAAGTGGCAGGCATCTTACAAAACCACTTCCGTGGGAAGCATTTGAGTATCTTCGCCAGAGACTCGGAGTAATTTCTACTCCAAAATGAATGTTTTTAAATGCTTATCTTATATGTCTTAGATATACATAAAGAAACACCATAAAGAGGACAATTCAGGTTGGGAGATCAATTTCAAAGACAGTTTAGTTAGGGGGAGCAGCTCCAGATGGAAAGATACCTTTGCCATTGATGACAAAGGGGGAGAAATTTATGAGATGCAGAGCACTGAGGCATGGTTCCAGGGGGAGCGATGGTCACAAAGGGGGCATGAGTGATATGACTTCAATATTGCATGATATGACTTCAGTATTGCATCAGAGTGTTGCCATCAATGCCAAAGGGGGAGACTGTTGATTAATTGGATTGGTTGTCTTGATGTCAACCCTTGAAGAAAGTCCAGTAGCACAAAGGTTTGGGTAATGGACCCAAGTTTGTTTGATGGATAATGGCATGTGTTTTGATATATTTGCAAGTAAGACTATTCTAGATGGATAGTACATGTCATGCCATTTTCGGTGGTATGTGGAACGTCACATAACTCCTCACGGTTAGAGAGTTATGGCCATGTGAAGTTGGAGAACCCTCATGAATCATCTAGAAGCCCCAAAAGGTCAAAGTAGTCAAAGTGGTTGCAAAGAATAAATTATTTAAATAATAAAGAGAAGTGATGAGTGTACTATAACTCAAAGTGGATACAAAAGAAATAATTTAAATAATAAAGTTAATGGAGAAATTACTAAGTGGACAAGTGGTTAGAAGTAGATTAGCCCTAAAATAAGGAAAGTAAAGAAGAAATTATTAAATAATAAATAGAAGTGACGAGTGTACTATAAGTCAAAGTGGGTACAAAAGAAATTATTTAAATAATAAATTTAATGGAGAAATTACTAAGTGGACAAGTGGATAGAAGTGGGTTAGCCCTAAAATAAGGAAAGTGGTTTAAGATGGTTAGAAGGAAACCCCTTGAGGAAGCTACATAAAAGTATAAATAAGAGGCAAGAATCTCTCATTTTAAACACACTTGAGCATATTGAATATCTACAAGTGACTGAGATAACCAAAGGATATCTAAGCCGAATTTCAGAGGGAAGGTGAAGTAAATAAGAAAAAATTCAAGGGAGGATAAATTATTTTGATGATGCTTTCTAAGGCATGTTATTTACAGGTCATCTCACCATTTTCGCAATAACTTTTTTTTCTAGAATGATTCAACCATGAAATTGGGAGGCCGTTGAGGAAACATATCCAAGTAGTTGTAATAAAAATTTCAGCTTGTGGGTCGTTGTATTTTTGGAGTTACACTCCGTGGAAAATAAGGTTTGTGACTAATCCAAAAACTAGTCTAAAACAGGTGTTTCAGGTAAAAACGTCATAACTTCTTCATAACAAATCAAAATTCAGTAAGACCAAATGTATTGGTTAAAGTACAATCTATAGTATTATGTGTACCATTTTCAGATCCATACAACAAATATTATGTGTGGGGCATGCTCTACAAGTTCGCTCTCTAGAATAAGTCAGAATTCAACAAGGTATGCCATTTTTGCTATAACTCATTTTCTGGGAGGTTCCAAGAAGTGAAACCTGGAGAAATTGCAGACAAAACACTGAAGAACATTGTGTACTATTTTTATACCTTTATTCATTATAGGTACATAGTTAGGATTATTGCAAGTTAGGATTGTTGACTAATCCAAAACAAGTCATGTGAGACTAAAGTAAAGTTTGAAGAAAATGTTAGTCTCGTGTTGTTAAAGTTAAGGAAATTTTGCAGGTATGTGATCATATACACCAGGTCTATTACAGAGTTACAAATCAGATTTGGATGATGAAATTGATGAGGGCTTTTGGTTGAGGTACATGTTGGGTACATGGTTGAGACAA
>JASDQU010373354.1:40862-63622 GCA_032191745.1 Picea mariana | reverse complement strand
ATGATGTTGGTACATCTTGATGAGTCATAGTTGATGAGTAGTTGATACATGATTGGTACATACTTGGTACATGGTTGGAGGCACTTGTTAGTAGTATTGTTGACACATGGTTTATGGATGATGTAGCATACTTGTATTGGTAAATTATTAGAAGCACATATTGATCTTGGTGATGATTACAAGTTGTTGTGTTATGCTTGGTTGACGCACATATTTGACAATTGTCTTGGTGATTGATCTTGGTGAGTAGATTTGATTTGGTTTATAAGATTGATGAGACAGGTTGTTGTAATAGGTTATGTGTACAGGTTTGGTGCATGGTTGATGCACTTGTTCATGGTACAAGTTGGTGCATGGTTGATGCATTTGTTTATAGTACAGGTTGATTACAGGTTGTTTGGTACAGGTTGGTGCATGGTTGATGCACTTGTTTATAGTACAGGTTGAGGTACAGATTGATACATGGTTGATGCATGGTTCAGGTTATTGGTGCAGATTGTTTGGTGCAGGTTGATTGGTACATGTTTACAACAGTATATCTCACAGTGATAGTGTAACGATGGTTCCATCATTCTACTTATACGTCATGGCAGTTGAACGGAGCAAGGACAAGTGGTTGTAGCCACCTTCCAGTTGAAGTCGGAGAACATAGGGGGTTGTAGCCTCCTTCTGGTTGTAGCCAGAGAATAGGGGAGTTGGAGCTTCCCTCAGGTTGTAGCCTGAGAAACTAGGGGGTTGGAGCCTCCTTCCAGTTGCAGCTGGAAAACAAAGGAAGTTGGTGCTTCCAATGAATGTAATTTTTTAAGACATATAAGAAAAAACATTATGTGGTTTTCTCCCACTTTGAGTTTCCACAACACTGGTGTACTGTGTATGTGTATGATTGTTCATCTGCTCATTGTTTATTTACTCAGCAACTATTGGATGATAATGCTACATTGATTTAACATTTGCATTTTATGGTTAAAAGGAATTAAATTGCTCTATTACTGATTCACCCCCCCCCTCTCAGTAATCCAACAATGGCTTCTCACAAGCCTTCAGCACTCTCTTGGTAGAATCACCTTCTCAAGCTAAGTTTAACTAGCGTGCCCTACCTTACTAAGTCAAGCTTGACAATAGAGGAAAGAGCAGTGACAAAAGTAATGGTTGACAATATCCTTCGTGAAAGGAATCATCTGACACATGTAATAAGCGATGCACCCTACTTAACATTAACTCCCATTATAAATGCATCATTATGTGTAAGAGGAATCTATCATTGCTAATTTCATTATTGAAAAAGTCGTCGAAAAATCGGGACTTTTTCAAAAAATCGCGAATTTTCCTACTTCATGAAAAATCGGGGCTTAAAAATCGCGATTTTTTCTCCTTTGAAAAAATAGTGATTTTTTAAAAAGTCAGCGATTTTTTCTAAAAAGTCGCGAGTTGACCCAAAAAGTCATGGGACACGCCCAACCCACGTAGATAAACCCAATTTTGGTTTTTTCCTTAGCTCATTTGACTTGTTTGTTGTTGGAGAAGGAAGGAGAAGGGGTTTTGGTCTTCCTCAATCATTGTTGAGGCAACTAAACAACCATTTTCATCACCATCAAGGATTTTTAAGTGGAGCAAGGGTTCAATTTCATTTGCCAACCGGTGTTGAATAAGCCCGAGGTATTCCGCATGACTTCACACACTCCCTTTAGGCGGTTTTCCAAACCAAACAATAGAAGCTTTTCGAGATTGTCCTATTAATCTAAATCCACACTGACCATGTTGATTTTTCTCACTTCTGCAATTTATCTCAATCCCGGTTTCAATCACTCCTTATCACTCCAAATGTTTAATGCCCATTCCCAATATTAATGAAATTTGCAGACATTAATATGCATTAAATACTCAAAATGAAATTTGACTGAAACACATGAAATAAATGATCTTTTCAATGGTTGTACATAAACTTAGAAATATACCAGCAAGCAAACATTTAATGACACAATGATATTTGGTCAAATGACCCTGGAAAAACCCCAATGTGGGGAAACCCAGTGAGAGAGAGGGAGTTCTTATTTCTTCAATTTCTGGAAATTACATATCAGCAAAAATAAAACCAACAGAATGTACTTATCTCTTCCCTCGATTTTTGTGCTTGAAATTAACAGGAAGAAACCCAAACACAGCCACCTCGAAATCTGTGCACAGACAGCCGTACCGTACGGACTGTCACAGCATTAAATGCTGTACGAACTTCTAGAAAAACGTGCCCAGATGTTGCTGCTGCTGTATGGCGGTCGTACGATCTGTACGGACCATTAAATGCGCCCTTTTCCTTGGAAATCGTGTTGTTGTACGGCCAAAACAGGAAATTAAATGTGGCTGTACCAAATCCGTACCGTACAGATTTATCTTGCTACTGATTTGCCTCGAAATCCGTGCCCTGGCTTTGCCTTGGAATTCGTGCCACTTCTTTGCTGCTTTCTCTTCTCAGAAAAAATGAAAACTTTCTCTTCTCTTGCTCTCTCTCAATCTCTCACGGAAAGAATGACTTCTCATTTGGTCTTTTTCCTCCTTTAGAATCCCTAAGTGACTCTTAGGTTTCTTTTTGATCCAAGGGCTCACATTGCCCAAGATCAACGGTGGAAATTAAATGCTCCATTAATATTCACTTTATTTAATTTCACTCACCCAATTTAAATAAACACCCACTTGATGCATTAAGTTCCTAAGTCACTTTTCACTTTCTAATTTAAAGTTCACTTTACCACTTATAAAGTGACTTTATGAAAAAGACCCACTTTTAAGTTGTGGACCACATTCCTAGGTAAAAGTTTAAAAACCCATAGGAACCACTTGTCCAAGGTACAAATCTTCATTAAAATTCAACAGACCAACCCTGGTTTTGATGAGTTCCCCAGATCGAGCTAGGCTCGCAAGGGTTTAGAGCATACACCGAGGAGCTGAGGGGGGAGATTTATTGCCAAATTGAAATGGCATAAAAGTAAATGTTTTTTAATTACTATTGTCCACACTGTCCAGCCTCTTTGCAAAGGAGCTGGGGGGGTGGGTTTATTTACTCCAAAATAAAGAAAACTTGCTGAAAAGAAGCTAAACTAGCAATTAAAAGTTACTTTCCCAAATTGAAATCTAAACTAAGTGTTGTAGTGCTTTGTGATGAATTATAAGGTTAATTTTAGCTTATGCTTAGATGTGAAAGTTGAATCTAAGCTAAAATTGCAAGAATTGACATAATCAACAAAAGTTAAAACATTGTTCCCCCTTAGGGGGATGAAGAGTGGGAGGTTGAAGCCCCACTAATTTTATTAATGCAAATTACAAAACTCTTTTTTGGGATGACTTGTGACCATTCATTAGGGGGGTCACAAGTGTTTACAAAGTTTACAATGAGTTTATTGATCAAGAGGGTGCTCCTGGGGGTCCCGAAAAGTCCAAATCCGCCCAAAACGGACAAAGTTTCCCCTTGGTTGTTCGAAAACCTACACAAAACAGCAAGCAAACAAAGGAAGAAGATGGCCAAAAACACTTTGGAAGTGTCTTTGGTTATTAGTATGAAAACCCAAAAATTGACTAAGTAAAACTAGTGTAAAATGAGCAAGATGAACAACCAGAGCAAGCTAAAAGCTTGTCTCCTTAGGGTCTTTGTTTGTTGTTTTAAAACAGTAATATAAAGGCACTATTGCCAAATATGAAAGTGAAAGTACTTTGAAACAATTCTACTTTAAGCCTTAAAAATTTAGAAGTGAGAAAATACTAAAAGTTAAGTTTCTTGAGATAGATCTAGCTTAGAATAATGAAATAGAAATGAAATCTAGATCAACTTTCTTTCTTGTTTGCTAACTTAGATAAATGAAGATTTAGAAATCAGATCTAGATCTAAGAAATAACAAGCAAGTTGGTAACCAAAATAGAATTAGAGAAATTGTGAGAAAGGAAAGAAAGAGTGTCGGATGGAAACCAATCTTGGGCTATGGGGTCTCCTCGATGTATTGAAGAGAGAAATCTTTCTAGTTGGATGGATTTAAAGGTGTTGGAAGCTCAAGATAGAATCTTCCACTCTTCCAAATTAGAGATCCTGCAAGCTTAAGACAATCTTGCAAAGAGTTTGTTAAAAGTGGATGCATCCACTTCCTACACATGAAATCTAGAAAACATGAAATCAAACTTAGAATGACATGAAATCATAGATTGCACATGCTATAATAAGATTTAGTAATACAAGCTAGTTTACTAATATCTTACTACTTGAGGATAAATTAACAAATTAAATTTGCAAAAAAGACAAATTTACCATACTCAGCACATCACCATGAAAGAAGATCATCCACACATTTGCACAACACCACAAGTGACCTTCAAAGCCTTCAAATCTTTATTCCACAACAGCTTGAGAGCATATTACAAGTTACAACAGCATAACTCTAGGTAGACCAATCTAATTACAAAGGGAGACTAAGCTCCAATATATAGGCAAGAGGGAAGAGAGCTCAAAGGAGGAGGGCGCACCACTTGGAGAGGGAGGGTGCACCACTTGTGAGAGTGTGGGCAGCCAAGTGTAAAGGAAAGGGCTGCCACATCTCCTTCTTTCCCAATGGGTGACACATGTGGGTAAAAGGAAGAAGAGGAGGGTGCCACCTCTTCAAGAGGTAGGTGCACCTCCTCGTGAGGGCGCCACATCTCCACAAGAGGGACACACCTCATGGGAGACTCCACAATCAATTAAACTCACACATAACTCCTTTCTAACTCCTCCTTAAGTGTTAGAAAGGTATAGTGAACTCAAGTGAGTAAACATAAACTCAAAACATGTCCTCAACATGTTTCCCAGAAAATAGCATTTGCTGATTTTTTTTATTTTATTTGTCTTTTATTGACCAAAAGTGAGTAAAATTGATTTTAAGTGATTAAAAATCACTAATTTCACTCACAAAGTGGGTACTTAGGTAAAGTGGGTATTCCTAGTCCAAAAATGAATACCCCCAAGGCATATGATGCCTCCTAATACCACTTACTTAACTTAGGAATTATTTACAATTAAACTATCCCGATTTTGCGGGAAATTTTATTTTTGCATAAAACTTTAAAAAACCTAAGGGGGACTTGGCACATTTCCATGAGACTCTAGAAGGATGTTTAGCACACTAGGCTTAGAAGACCATGCTAAGGCCCAACCATGAGTATATAGTATATACTCCAGCTTTGGAGGAATTGATTGAAAAAACTCAAAAATTATAAATCGCTTGAACAACAAAATATAATTAATAAGTAAAAAAAACACTCTAGAGTAATAACTCGTGTCTAAGTCTTAGGAGGCTAAACCTTTTACAAAATTCATCGTGCTACACCTCTTATTACAATTCCCCGCAAGGTATGGAAATGTGGTAAAAAAGTTTAAAAAGGGCCATAATGGTCGGATGGACTTCTGAATTCTAAATTTTGAACAAGTACTTGTTAAATCTTTGGCGGCTCAACCACAAGTCCATCCTAGCGCAACTTGGTGGATAACAGGGTGGATTTCAAATTTTTTTAGGGAAAAAAAACTGTACATTATGTAGAGTTTTAGAAACTAGAAGCTATGTTTTCAATTTAGAAACATCCAAAAGCTCCTCAAAAGAAAAAGAAATGATCAAAATATGGTCTTAAAATGAGCAACAGGTTTCAAAACCAATTTTTTAATGGCTGACTGATTGTCACTGATTAAGCTTTTATTCTGACATGCACTCTATTTACCCTGATATGTGCATGTGATCAACAGAGATGGAGGTATGAATAGCATACAATAATATGCCTCCACTCCATTAAAGATGGGGACCTCATTACATACATGTAGGTCCACCTACAAGGCAGTAGTGGAACACACCTGTTCACCCAATTAACTAGGGCTTCCTAATGATTTCTTCATAATGCACTCATGGCTTAACTCATGGCTCATGTAATGAAATAAATACATTGTCACACAATAGCAATAATTCTTGCATCAGCTAGATGTATAAGCAACTAAAAGAAAAATCAACTACAAGACAAAATATCACAAAGCAACCAACTTAATGTTGACACTCTTTACAATGAATGGAGCACCAAATTTGTAGAAGAGAGGCAACATGATAAGATCTTGAACTGTGATCTCCATCTAGAAAATAACTATAAAATCAATCAAACTATAACAGAAACGACAATATTGCACTCGGTGCTATTTTGGTTATATGCACTCTTACTTGTTATATAAATGAGAATCTTTTCATATTTGTGTATAAATGGTTTGGATTCATATTGATGTGCATGAATATATATGTTTTTTTTCAAAATTTGAATATATTATGTAGTTTTTGGTCTACCGATTATTTTACCGTTTTTTTTTTCGGTTTGGTCTGGTTTCGCATTTTTGGGTTTGACCGGTCTGACCCAGTTTCCGATTCTAATAACATTGGTTCCAGTACAATTTGGTCTCAAAGTAGAAGTCATCTTTGAAATCACAATACAAGGAGATCTTTCCAAGAACCATGTAAATGCAAAGTCCCACAGAAGATCGTACTAGGGTGGTTAGATCCTTTTCACAATTAGATGATTATGCTCGACACTTAAAAGATCATATCATTTTGTATTGTCAACCATCACATCTTCAAATAACAAATAATCACATCTACAACTCGCCAATCCCCAGTAGGTAGTCCCTGTCTATCAACAATTGCTAGTAGTCAGTCCTCATCATAGACACTCTCTCCCTGAGAGTGTGAAAATCATCCATGGCAAATCCTCCATCTGCGCTACCATGTGCCACTGATGCTCTCCAGCAGTAATTTGCCATCAATGCATGCATGTCATCACTGCGCCTGGTGGCTGCCATGATCATACCCTCACTGACTCTTAACTGTGCTGCTAAGTGGTGTGACTCTTGATCACAGTCATGTTGAGGTGCCACCTCATTTCCCTCACTACTAGTGTCAGTCCTACTAGTGTCAACTCTGGAATCCCCAAAAACACCCTCTACATAAGATAACATGTTGAACTACCCACTGTTTACTCTGTTGTTGGGTCCTCCTGTATGCCACTGCACTCCATCACTAGATGTTATCTCCCTCTGCATCACATTGTATCCTGTATGAGCAGTTGTATCCTCCTATGCACTCACCCGGCTACTATCACCTGCACCTGGATCCCATACAGATGTGTCCAGACACATGCTATGGTCATCCTGACTAATAAAGGGTACATCCTCATCAATGCAGGCCGATCCTAGAAGTAAGTGCCCCATCAACCTATCAGTATCCACAATCTACTCAACTAATGGAGTCTCCAAAAGCTGTGACTCAATCTCATCATGATGATCTGTATGTGTAGGGTCAACTGTCTGTACATCCTGTATCTCATCCTGGATCTATGGATCCATGTGTCTCTGGTGTGTCTCTCTCGCGTACGGCTCCTCCATCATATATGACATGCCACTGCTATCCTCATGTGATGTGGCTATCGTGGGTGCCTGAAAGGATGACAAATGTGTCACGACCCTCATAGGAAGCTCATCCAATCTAGGTGTTAACACGTGTGAATCCCCACTAGTGTCTCCATTCTGCTGAGGTGTAGGGTCATCAACACCATGTGATATGTCTGATGAAAAGTAGGTGTTGTCATCCTGTTCCTCCGACTGTCTATCCACTACACAAGGGTCACCATCCTCCTCAAGCGTGTCAGAATCACCGGCCTTTATGCAAGAGTCACTAGCATCATCGCCTTGCTCTACATAAGCATCTAGTTCTAGCTATGTGTCCTCACATACCTCATCATCATTGTCGTAGTGCACCTCAATAATGTGCTTCTTACCCTTACCCCTACACCTATGATCTGGTTCCCAAGGCACCTTGCAATTGTAGCCAAGTTGTGTGCTCCTAATGGGTGTGGGGTTTCTCTGTTCTTCCCTCCTAATGGGCGTGGGGTTCCTCCAAAAGGATGCTCTGTTTTCCTCCATTTTATTGACCCAACATGTAATCTCTTTTTTGCTCCAACTAGGATTTTTATAGGATAGGAACCATTGGAATGTTAATAACCCCTTGAAATTATTGATGGTCTCATATTCCCTCTCACACTCCACAATCCTGTTAACAATATTCATCTTCATTGTAACTCTGCTAATCCCCACTAGCTGGCAGGAATCTAAGCTTTGATACCACTGTAATGTTCCCAAGCCGATATGACAGGAACATCACGGTTTTGGTGTCGTTTTTAAACTTTTACTGGTTGTGGTATTTCGTCAAACACTTTGTTGATTTACTTGTTTGTATGTGTTTACTTGCAGGTTGGCCTCTTGATTTCGGCCTTAGGGTTTTACTGATGATTTTAATGTGTTTTGAGCTATAAACAAGAAGATACTGTAATGGAACATACCTCAACCATATGCAAGAGCAACAATATGATAGACAAGCCAAAACATCTAAGCTCTGATTTTATTCATAAATGGATGAACCTGATACAATGAAGATGCCAATCTGGAATGCTCAACAGATGGCTCTAATAAAGAAGATAGAAGCTGCTACAAAATGCTCCAATAGAAGACCATAAGCCTCCAAAGGCCGAATACTCACTAAAGACCAATGCAAGAATAGATCTGGGTCGTAAGAAATGCTAAACCCCCAAGCTGGAAGGTGTCATGCCCTGCTAGAACCCTGATGACCTCAACAATTTGGCCCTATTGCCAAAGATGTCCAATCACTCCAGTAAATATGCCAAACGGTAGATTCAGCAACTGCAAGAACAACCCAGGTGCTCAAATCTCCAAGATCCCTCTCAAACCCTAGGGATATGACTCTCCTCCAAGGAATGGTGCACCCCCCTGGATGCCTGAAACCCTAGATAATTCAGCCTCTCTCCTAGAGACCTCCAATAGCCCCACCAATCCACTAGAATGATAGATCGGAGCACGGCAATGAAAACCTAAGTGCTCAACTGGGCAAAATACCTGCTAGATCCTTAGATCTAGCTACCCTCCAAATAATGGTGCACCCTCCTCTTAGGGAAATCGTCCCTCTCTCAATGCCAATCAATCCTCCATAAGAATACCTCCGAAAACATCCAATAATGGCACTATGGTGTATGGTACTTGCAAGAAAAACCCAATACCTGGAATTCCCAAAATCTCTTCTCCTCAGTTAGATTGAATCCTCCCTCAATGGATGGTTTGCCCCTCTTGTTGGAAACCCACAACTGGTGCACCCTCTCTCTCTCTTTGCACCTGTGACTGAGGTAGAATCCTCCTGCAACTGACTAGATCTGGAACTAGAATGGCGTGGGAGAGTATTGCATCTCCGAGACCAAGCTTGGGACAAGCTAGGTGGAATCTTTCACCACTGAATCGTCCTCTAGGGTTTGTTAACTCAAAACCCTCACTAGATGTTATCTCCCTCTGCATCACACTGTATCACACTTTGACAAATTAGATCCCCCTTAGTCGTGACTTCTTAGCCAAGAAGTTCCCCCAGTCCACGGGAGAAATGTGTGTCGTTGAAAAAAACTTGAAAGCATTTCAAATAAAAATAATGCTCCAAAAATAACATAAAAAGACAAAGCAAATCAACAATTTTCATAAATATATATAGAAGTAGAAAGTAGGTATTGAAAGGTCATATGGCAAATTATAACATATTTCACAATCAACACCAATTTTATCCATCGAAATTGTTCGATGCAAAACGAGGACAAGGATTGGGGTCAAAAAGTTAAACAATGACTCAATGAGTGAACTATTGGTGAACTTGGAACCTACAGGAGTCCCAATCACGACTCTACCATTGTACCCAATAGAGAATTAATGAATTGATTGATTTACATTTATTTCACTCCATGATCCTTGAAACTTTAAGGAAAAGAAGAAAAAAAAAACAAGTTAGGCTATAATAGGGCTCCAAAGGCCACAAACAATTCAAATTAACATTTTTTGGGGAAAATAAGGTCAATGTAAATCAATGAAATTTGCACACAAACCTCAAGACTAAAAGATAAGTTTGTACCTCGGAGAGATTCCATCTTTAAAGCAAAAAATTGTCACATGAATAACTCAGATGCAAGCTAACATAGCACCTATGCATACCTGAAAAACAAATAAAGGGTTCTCAAGAACCATTCATGTCTTTAAAGAAAATAAAAGAGAAAAATGTGTATAAAGAAATTGAAGTAAATTTTAACTTCTATATTGAGGAAAACAACATCAAAATTATATCCCATCAAGGAAGGAGCTTGGGGAGGATGGAAGAAGAGAAAAAATAGGGGTTTATGGTTTTGCAAAGCTTGGGATTGTCGAAGAGAAAGTAGACTACTCTCTAGACCCGTTAGAAGGGATTCCTATCTTTGATAGTGGAAGCCATAAGGAGCTTATGGAAGGAGTGTTAGAATGTGAGGCTTACCTTTCTAATAAAGTCACCTTAGTGAGTAAGGCTAGAAGATAGGCATTTCCAGTTATTATTATCATTGATGTTTTGGACAAATACAACCTCTCAAACTCTATATAAGAAAAGACAATCTCGGTGTAACGTGTGGAAGTATTTTCTTTAATTGTGTGATCTCTCTCATGTGCTCAGCAACGTAACCCTAACAAGAGTTTCGTTACTAAGCCCATCTAGCTCTTGTAATATGGTATTAGAGCGGAAGCACCAAGTCGTGTTTTTTAGTGAATGATTTTGATTGAATATTAGGTTTTGAGAGAAGGAGCCTGTTGTTTAAAGAGTTGTCGTATCTAGGCGAGAGACACCAATAATCCACCTTATTCGCATAGAGGAGTTGAGTCGTCATGTCATAGTTCGAACCACCCTCAAATCGAAAGGGAGATCAAAGAAGCTAAATAGTTGAGAGTCGCTAAAACCTACAGCCATGGAAAGTAAAGTAGCCAAGCTGCCATATCATTATAGAAGCAACAATAAGGGAACAGTCGCCTTATAAAGATACAACCACCATTCACGATGTGGAGAAATCGTTGATGCTTGGCCGCTAAATAAAAGAAAGGAAGCAAATGTTTGTATCCAAGGAAGAAGCAACAAAGAAGAAGGCCAATTGAAGCCCAATCGAAGAAGTTGATGTTTTGTATTAAAGGAGGAGCCGCCAATTCAATCCTGTCATTTTCTTATCTGTTGTTTAGCCTCTAATTAAGCCGCCATGAATTCCATCCATCATTCCGGAATAAATTCACCAAAGTTTGCAGCGAGCCACCATTAGACATAATCCGCCGAACTATAATTTTTTTATGTATAGAGCCAAACTCTATCCACCATACATCACCATATATAAGTCATGTATCAGCCTCATTCAATTTCCAGTTGTTTCATTTATTTTCTAGCAAGAGGAATCTAATTTCTAGTTTCAAAGGGAGAAAATGTAAATAGATGAGTGTAGTTGTTTGTCCACCATTAGGGTTTACAGCTGGTAATTGATTTTTAGCCTTCACATTTCCACAACAATTTGTTTTTGGAAGTTGAGCATGGAAATGCCAATAGAAAAATACTATATAGTCACAAATTCCATAGTTGGAAAGTGAAAATCCAAATGTAGCTAATGAACAAGAACTTATGGGGAATAGTACAAGGGATTGAGCAATCACCTACCAATCCCAAAAAATTACCGGAATGGTAGAGAAAAGATGTTAAATCCAAAGCCAACCATAATTGGACTGGCTCTCTTAGATTCTAAATTACATCATTTAGATCTGGAAAAACTCATCAAAGGAAATTTGGGATAATCTAAATTCACAGTTCGGAGAAAAAGCAGTGAATGCAATTTTTTCTCTGTAGCTCTAGTTATTCAGATTCAAGATGTTTGTTGACGTCACTACGTCTGCCACATAAACAATCTAAGATCTCTCATCAGATAACTAGAAAAAGTCAAAGCTATGGTGGAGGAAGAGGATGCCAAAGCCATCTTGTTAAATGATTTGCCTTCTAAATACAACAATGTCATTTTTACTCTCAGTTAAATGTCTTAAAAAACACTAGAAGATATGATTGTTTCTCTCTTAGCTAAAGAAAAGAGAACCATTGCAGGCAATACAAAAGGTGATCCTCAACCTGAGACTGCATTATACTCAATAAACAATAGTAGCAAATCAAAGAAAGACAAAGGGGAGTTGGAATGCCATTATTGCAAGAAAATGGCTCACACAGACCAGAAATATAAATTTCAAGCCAGTGATGTTCTCAAGGGAAAGCTCAAGGACAAACCACATGTAGTCAATGTAGCCATTGTTGAAGATCCACCCAATCTAGAGAGAGGTGATGACCTTACTAAAGAAACGACATTTTTCACATTTTAAAAAGCTCATACTTTGAAGACAGGAAGGGATCTAGTGTATTTGAAGCTCAACATGGATGGCTACCCAAATAGTTCAAGAGTTTGTGGATCTAGGGAATTATACCCTTACGAGGGTCATGAGACGGCCAGATGGAGCACTGTGGATGTAGATCAACATGGATGGTTTCCCAATAATTCAAGAGATTCATAATTAAAGAGTTTGGGGAGGTGGAATTCATGAAATTAGGAATTTGACTCGAAAGCTACACCTCTATGAGGGTTACAAGGCAACTTGATCGAGCTCTACCTAATCCAACAATTGTTTTTCAAAGAAGAAGCTTTTGAAGAATGTTTGGTTCTGATTACCTCTGATATTTTGTTTCCAGTCAATTTATGTTTGATTTCAGTAAGTTTTATTTTTAGTACTATAAGCCATAAGAGGGGGTGTTAGAATCAGTGTTGATAACATCTGCGATTTTTTGTCGATGTTACAAAAAATCGCAATATTTTTGGGCCGCCGATTTTTTGGCCCAAAAAATTCACGATTTTTTTAAAAATTTAACATCGAGATTTTTCCCAAAATTTCACACCACGACAGGAAAAATTGCCAACCGGCAGAAAGCATGGGGTTAAAAGCAAAAAAAAAAATAATTGTTCATTTATGGTTTTTGGTTGTTGGAGAAGGAAGGAAGAGGGCTTGTGGTCATCATCACTCATTGTGAAGATAGTTAAACAACCATCATCATCACATCACCATCAAGGATTTTTTAGTGGAGCAAAGGTTCAATTTCATTTGCCAACCGGTGTTGAATCTTCCGTTCATAGGTATGTATTTAAATCCCACCATGTTAATGCTATTTTTTTCATAGATTTATGCATGTTTGCTTGCCTCTTTATTTGCCTACATTTTGCTTCTTTTTTTGTCATTTTGCCATGATTTTCATGCCCACAAAACAATGTAAGGGTTTTTTTTAATGGAACAGCAAGCTTGAGCCTTGATATTAATTTTTTATCCACCCTCTTATTGTCATTTTTCATTGCTAATCATCTAATCTAGAGGTCTGATTTTTTAAACCAATAGGCTGTTATTTTTTTCTAGTGGGGTTTAATACCATTTTCTTGTGTTTTTGGTGCCTTAGGTTTGAATCTTGAAGCTGTCCATTTCCATAGAAAATATGCTGAAGGCTTTGGACCTATTTTGGCAGTATGGGGAACCTAAAGATGGGACAAACCGACAACAATTGAATTGCAAATTGTGTGGGCAGCATATGACAAGAGGGATTAGCAGGTTGAAATACCATTTGGCTAAACTCCCCAGGCATGATGTTGTGATTTGTCCCCGATCTAGCCGGGAGATTATGAGAGTTGCGCATGATTCAATTCATGCAAAGGATACAAAGAAAGAAGAGGCAGTTGCAAATAAGGCCGAATGTTCAGTTAGAAGTTAAGGGCTATCTATCACTTAGGGTAGTATGAGGGGCTCCATGGATTCACCTATTGGGAGGTCCTCGTCTTTTTTTGTTCCATGAACCAGAGCTGGAGCACAACCTTCCATCATGTCAGTGATAAAAAAAGGGAGAAGGCAGAAGCAAACAAGGTTATGGGGAAGTGTTTTTTCTAGAGTGATTTACCTTTCAACATCACCAAAAACAATCCATTTTGGCAGTCGATGTGTGATTCCATTGATGTTGTTGGCCCAAGGTATAAAAGCGCTACCTATGAGGAGTTGCAGGGGACAATTCTTTAAGCAGAAAAGAAGGACAACAACTCTAGATTGGCAGAGTTGAAGTAGTCATGGGAGATCTTTGGATGCACAATGATGTTTGATGGCTAGACCGATAGGAAGGGTAGGACCCCTCTCAATTTCTTGGTACATTGTCCTAGAGGTACCGTGTTTATCAAATTAGTGGATGCATTGGCACATGTAAAAGATGTGACATTGTCATGTGAGTTGATGGATGGGTTCATCCAAGAGATCGATTTGCATAATGTGGAGCAAAACGTAACAGATAATGCAGCTAATTATGTGGTTGTTGGTAGGATGCTTATGGAGAGGCACCGCTCATTGGACTAGACTCCATGCGCTGCACATTGTATTTATTTGATGCTCGAGGATATGGGGAAATTTTCCTTCATCAAGGAGGTGATTGATCAAGCTAGGAGCAACCCCAAGTTCATATATAACCATGCTTTTGTTCTTAGCCTCATGAGGAGATGCACTAGAAACAAAGAGTTGCGGCGTCTTGCAATCACACGTTTTTCCACCAACTTCATTACTCTTCAGTCTTTGATTCAATGTCATTTTGAGTTGAAGCAAATGTTTGTTTGTGATGTGTGGCGTGATTGTACATATAGCAGGAGAGAGGATGGCAGACCCATTGCTAGATTGGTGTAGAGCAACTCCTTCTAGGAAGAAGTGGTGGAAGTGTGCTCAATTAGTAAACCTTTAGTAAAGGTTCCGAGATTGGTTGGTAGTAATAAGCCCACATTTCCGGCATTTCCTTAAGGATTTTCTTGGAGATTTAGATCTACCTCTAGATTTAGATCTCCCACTCGAGGACTTATTTTCATTTCTATCCCAGAATCTTCCTCTTACAGATAAGGATCCGTGCTCTGAATATCCATGGTTTTCCTCCTTGTTTTTTCCAAAAACAGGGATGAAACCACATCATCAAACTTTAATGTGGCTACATTACTTCCAATAGCTACAATCAAACTATCCCATGAATCTGACAAAGAACAGAGTAAACTAAAGCACTTATCTTCATCAAAAATTTTAATGTCGACAGACAACAACTGACTTACCACAGTATTGAAGGCATTTAGATGCTCGGTCACTGAGTCTCCATCATTCATCTTCAAGAGGTACAAACTCTTCCAAAAGAAAATTTTGTTTACCGGGGACTTAGACTGATATAAAGCCCCTAACTTATCCCATAACACCTTGGCTATAGCTTCTCCCGAGACATTTAGTGACATTGAATCTAAAAGACACGACCGGATTGTGATTTTGGCTTCCCATCCAACTTCGTCCAGTCTTTCGTTGACATACATGTAGGTGCAATATCAGGATCCACGGCAACCCACTGCTCTTTGTCTACCAAAAGATCCTCCATCTTTATCTTTCAAAGCTCAAAGCTTTTCCCATTAAATTTCTCAATCTCTATTTTAGAACTACTCGCCATCTTCTTTCACCACAAGAATCAACACTGCAGAGCTACCACTAAAACCAGGTTTATCACAGACCCAAGATAATCGAACCCTTAGCAACAAAGGCGTCCCCTTGAAGTCAATAACTACTCTGTTACCAAATGTACGGTTGAAACCTTTACAGTATAGCAATACACATACAAATTCTTTATAAAACAGAGAGAAAACAATAGCAATCACACATAGTACTCAAAAATTTACCCTAGAAACCCTTGACCAGGAAAACCAACAAAATGTTTTAGAGTCGCACCTCTAACTTTCATTGTATTAACTTCACCATTTACAAATACAATATATATGATTCCGCAGCATCTGAAACCTTAATCCATTAACATAGATTAGATTACGACCTTAATTTCTTAACCGGAATTAGAAAACCATGGGCCAGAAAACTGTGTGCCAAAACAGTCGCAAAAACAGCCCAAAAAAAATTCGGGGGCTCTGCCCTCCCTGTGAACTCCCCGTTGTGCCCAATGCAACGTATAGCGCATGGGGCTAATCGAAAAAAGAATATAGCACATACCCGACGGCTTTTTACAATAGTTTCATCTAGTCATCGAATATAAGAAGGGTAGCACTGATAAGTTGGCAGACATGCTTTCAAGGCCACCCACATCCAAGATTACAGCTTTGGGAACTCTTATGTACATGGAGCATTTTACCCATGACGCATACAAAGAGGCATACATAGAAGATGAGGACTTTAAAGAGGTGTTTCAACAGCTACAGGGCCAAATTTGTGTAGAAGAAGGTGACGATGAGGCTCACTATCATCTTCATAATGGGTTTCTCTACAAGGTAGACAAGTTGTGTCCCTAAAAGTGAAAGATTGCAACTTATCAAAGAAGCTCACACCTCCAAGGTTGCAAGACATTTTGGTGTAGGGAAGACAATTGCCAACTTACAAAGATATGTGTATTGGCCCAAAATGCAACAAGATTTAGCTCGGTATATTAGAGGATGCATACTTTGTTGTACCAGCAAACCCACTAATAGAAAGCAAGGTTTATACCATCCCTTACTTATACCCATTGAACCCTCGGAAAACATTTCCATGGATTTTTTGAGTGGTTTGCCAACAACCAGGAAGGGACATGACTATCTTTTTGTGGTAGTTGACAAGCTCAGCAAGATGTGCATTCTTATGCCTTGTAAAAAGAACATCAAAGGACAAGAAGCAGTAAACATGTTCTTTGAACAGATCTAGGTGCACTTAGGGATAACAAGGAGCATCATCTCAAACAAGGATACCAAATTTCTCAGTGCCAATTGGACTACACTTTGGGAAAAAATGGACACCAAGTTGAAGAGATCTACAACATTCCATCCATAGACAAATGGACAGACATAAGTAGTCAACATGGCATTGGTTCGTCTTTTGAAGGGTTACAATCAAAAGCATCCAAATACCTAGGTTGAAAATTTGATCTATATTCAACACTCTTATAATAGAGTAGACCATTCTTCTACAGATAAGTCCCCTTTCGAAACTTGCTTTGGGTATTTGTCGCCTTCGCCTTTGGACGTTGTATATGGATAACAAGGAGGAATGAGGGAAGATGTCACAAGAGAAGAATTGAAAGCGGAGAAATTTGTTGAAAAGATTAGATAGATCCATTCGCAAGTCCATTAAACATTGAAGAAGTCACAAGAAGGTACAAGGCTCGACATGATCAACACAGAACTAAGAAAACATTCAAGGCGGTGTTAACCCTTGGATTTCACCCTTGAAAATCCTAAGGGTTAAGAGCCAACATAGTCTATTTTGGCTGGCATTCAAAGATTTACCCAGGTTGAGCACTTGTGTGAGCCAAGGTTTGGTTCCTGTCAAAGATAGGTATAGGACTAGTGTTATGGTCGTTTTTTCTTCAGAGACAAAGCTATTACAGTTTCACATGGTTTTGAGAGAGATTTATGTTTTTAGCAAGTGCCCTACTTTTTAGGAGACGGTGACCGAAGACTCATATGACATTTTTGAGCATACAGTATTGGTCATTGCATGATTCTAAGCTTGATGACACTTTTTTTGAGGATCATGCAGGTACTTTCTATTTTTGGCAAGTTGAGCTTTAGGTCTCAGATCAGGATTTTGAGCATGCACTATTGATCCTTGATACATTCTAAGTCTATTGTTGTTGAAATATTGTAACTGCAAAGAGTGTTCTATTTATTATTGATGTATTATTCATTAGATCAATCCCCTTTTGTGGATTGATCATGTCGGGTATTGTAAATGACCAAATCCCCTTTTGCAGATTAGTCAAACCCTAATTGTAATAGGCTAAATGAGAAGTCGACCCCCAGAATATATTAAAGTGGTTATAACCACCCAGAATGAGAAGTCAGCCCTGCCAGTGAAAAGACACCTCAGTTCAGCACCTGCCAGATTGTATAAATAAGAGAGGCCAGCGCCTCATTTGTTCACTCACTCACTTGTTCATCAGAGCACAAGTTTGGAGCTGCAGTTGGAGAAGAAGGAAGAGAGAGAGAGGCGCATTCTTGGGAGAGGACTTTCTGTATTGTTTGGTTTATTCTCTTGGCATTGTATTGGCTATCTATATTAAGGAAGTTTTTGTTGGGTTTTCTCCCCCATGAGGGTTTCCCAGGATAAATGATGTGTCTCTTGTGATTGTGTATTTCTCAGTGATCCTATCTATGCTATGGTTATCTAGTGAATTGAAAAGAAACATAATAATAGCTTAAACCTTAACATGGTATCAGAGCTAAGATGAAGAAAGCATCTTTCACAAGAAGAAGAAAAACGTCAACGTTGTCATACATGCAAATTAGGGCTTTTTATTGAAGAAGAATTTCAGCCCCAAAGCCATCTAGAAAAGTGTCCCCTACCTCAAGGAACATTTTGGCATCTTCAACGCACCTTTTCAGTGGCTAGATCTCACGAAAAGTGAAACCCTAGTTTTCACCGGGTACCAGAAAACCAGAAGTACCATGTACCAGAAAACCAGAAGCACTAGTCCAAAAATCCTCAAATCAAGTTTGAAGGGGTAAAAGTTGGATTTTCTGAAATCTAACCACACCAGGTTACTCGCCTCAACCAAGCGCACCTCCTAGTAAGTTCAGAATTCAATTTTGAGCATTTTCATATTTTGGTCATTTTCCTAGCTCCAGGTAAAAGATGTCTACAAGCACTAAGCTTGTTGACAAGTTAGAAGGTGTGGAAAACTTTTGTGCCTGGAAGTGTGGATTGGACTCATTCTTGAAGAGAATGACCTAGCAAGATTCGTTAAAGAAGATGTACCAGATCCCGTCGATGCTGCAGATAAAGCAAAGCACCAAAAGGACACAATTAGGGCTAAAAGAATCAGTGCAAATTCTATCAAAGATCACTTGATTCCTCGAGTGTCTTCAAAGAAGACTCCAAAAGAAATGTTTGATGCCCTAACCAAGTTATATGAAGGAAAGAACATCAATCGGAAGATGAATCTAAGAACTCAACTCGAGAATACAAGGATGCGGAAAGGAGAAGCGATCCAAGAATATTTCTCCAGAATATCACAATTCAAAGAGCGGCTAGAAGCAATTGGAGATACTATTGACGAAGACGAACTCATAATGACGGCCCTTAATGGTCTCAGAAGACCTTGGGATATATTCATCCAAACTATCTGTGCCAGAAAGGAGAAACTAAAATTTGACAGTCTTTGGGAAGAATGTACTCAAGAAGAATCAAGAGTAGCTAACCAAGAAGCTTTACTATCAAGAGATGAAGATCAAGCCCTAGCTACTCACACTAAAGGAGGAAGAAAGAATTCTTACTTCCAGAAAGAAACTCATAAAGAGTCTCAACCCCAAAACAAATTCATACAAAAAGAATGTCAACCAAGGAGATTCCAAAAGAAAGGACAAAGAAAAGAAGGAGATTTCTCATCTTACCAATGCTACAATTGTGACAATATGGGACATATTGCGAGACATTGTCCAGCTAGACGAGAAGAATACAAGAGGCATCATGCCCATGCAGTTGAAGATGAAGAGCCACCCACAAAGATGATAAAAGAACGAATTGAAGACTATGTCTTAATCTTGACCCTCTCAGGATCAATATCACCTAGAAAGGACACTTGGCTCATTGATAGTGGTGCTTCCAAGCACATGACAGGTCAAAGAGACATTCTCTCTTGCCTTTCAGAAAAGAAGTTTTCTCAGAAAGTTACACTTGGAGATGATTATCAATACCCTATCAAGGGAGTAGGAGAATCAAACTACCAGCTTAATTCAGGGACTCCAATGAAGATGAAGGATGTAATCTATGTACTAGGTTTGACAAAGAACCTACTCTCCATATCAACTTTAGAAAAGAAAGGCTTCGGAACTGCCTTTATAGATGGAGAAGTTCTTATGTGGGCCAAAGGAAAAAACATGAAAGAGGCAATCGTTATTGGAAAAGAAGAAGGTGGCTTGTATAAGCTAAAGGGTCACTCAGAAGCAGCCATGACCCACGCCATTGAGAATCCATGTGAACTTTGGCATAGAAGATTAGCCCACATCAACTACAAGGCATTACTGTATGTATGCAAGGCAGTCACAGGTCTACCAGAACTCAAGGTCGACCATGAAGGTGTGTGCAATGGATGTGCATAAGGGAAGAACATCAAGAACCCTTTTCTGAAAAGAGACAGTAAAGCAGAAGGAGTCTTAGAATTCATTCACTCAGATGTGTGTGGCCCAATGCCATCATCCTCCATCAATGGGTATGTATACTATGTATCTTTTATTGATGACTATTCTCATAAAACATGGGTTTACCTTTTGAAATCAAAAGATTAAGTGTTCAATAAATTCAAGGAATTCAAAGCCTTGATAGAGAATCTTTCTGAAAGAAAGATCAAGATACTCAGGTCAGATAATGGAGGAGAATACACCTCAAAAGAATTTGTAAACTTTTGCAAAGATGTTGCGATCAAGAGGGAGCTCACCACTCCCTACAATTCTCAACAAAATGGTATAGCAGAAAGAAAGAACAGAACTATAATGGAAGCAGTGAAGACCATGATCCATGATCAAGATCTTCCAATGTGTTTATGGGCAGAAGCGGCAAAAACAGCAGTATATGTACAAAACCGTTTGTCCCATAGTGCACTTGGGTTCAAGACCCCTGAAGAGATGTTCTCCAGAAAGAAGCCAGAAGTAAACCATCTCAAAATATTTGGCTGCCCAGTATTTGTACATATTCCAAAAGATAAGAGAAACAAGCTAGACCCTTCAGGAAAGAAGGGAATATTTGTTGGATATTGTGAGGTCTCCAAGGCCTTTAAAGTTTATATACCAGGTCACCATCATATTGAGATCAGCAGGGATGTGACCTTTGATGAAGATGCATACTCAAGAAATCAAGAAGATGTCAGCTTGAAGAAGTATATGAAGAGGAACCTGTAGCTCCGAGAGTTGCAGAACCAGTGAGGGAAGTTATAGCTTCCCCTGATGAGGAAATTCTAGAAGACCGTGACATAGTAGAATTTCAAGAACCTCCCCAGATGACGATCTCCCACAAGAGAAAGCCAGCTTGGGCAAGGGAACTTATTCAAGATGGAGAGAAGTATGGTGTCCCCGAAGGAACCATGAGACAAGTAAAGAAACCTAAGCCATTCTCCAGTTACATGGATTTGATGTGTGATCTCTTAGAGAAGGAGCCTACCTTCTTTGAAGAAGCCATTCAGAAGAAAGAATGGGCAGATGCCATGACAAAAGAATACCAATCCATCATAAAGAATGATGTATGGGGAATAGCTCCCAGACCGAAAAGCAAGGATGTGGTATCTTCCAAATGGTTTTTCAAAATAAAGCTTGTTGTTGATGGAAGTATTGAGAAGTATAAAGCAAGGTTTGTCGCTCGTGGCTTTTCTCAAAAGGAGGGCATTGACTATGAAGATACATTTGCTCATGTAGCCAGATACACTTCGATCAGAACCATCATAGCCCTTGCAGTTAAGATGACGTGGAAGTTACACCAAATGGACGTGAAGATAGCTTTCTTAAATGGTGTCATTGAAGAAGAAGTGTATATAGAACAGCCTCAAGAATTTGAAGTTGAAGACAGGAAGACTCATGTCTGCAAATTGAAAAAGACTCTGTACGGATTGAAGCAAGCTCCTAGAGATTGGTATGGAAGGATAGACAGTTTTCTGACGAGCTTGGTCTTTACCAAGAGTAAAGCTAATTCCAACCTCTACTTCAAGGTTATGAATGATGAGTCGGTTATATTGTTGTTGTATGTGGATGACTTATTCTTAACTGGAGAAGAAAAGCTCATCACTGAATGTAAGAAGAAGCTCGCTGCAGAATTTGAGATGAAAGACCTTGGCCTAATGCACTATTTCTTAGGTCTTGAGGTATGGCAAAATCCAGAGAGGATCTTCCTTAACCAAGGGAAGTATGCAGTTGAAATCCTGAAGAGATTTGATATGTTGGAGTGCAAGTCCATGAATACACCCATGGAAACAAAGTTGAAGCTCCTGGTCGAAACTTCGTCAGAATTGATTGATGCCACGCTGTATAGACAGATCATTGGATCACTGATGTATCTGGCGAACACCAGACCAGATATATGTTTTGCTGTGAACACTTTGAGTCAGTTTCTGGTAGAACCCAGACATGTTCACCTGGTTGTTGCAAAACATGTGATGAGGTACCTTAAGGGTACATTAGATTGTGGTCTCAGTTATGATGGAGATCATGACTTCAAACTGAGTCGGTACACTGATTCAGATTGGGCTGGAAGTGTCTCTAACAGGAAGAGCACTTCAGGATGTTGTTTCAGTCTGGGGTCAACCATGATCTCATGGCAAAGTAGGAAGCAATCAAGCATTGCTCTCAGCACAGCGGAAGCAGAATACATTGCTACATGTTCTTCCAGTTGTGAAGCCATATGGCTTCGGAAGTTGTTGACAGGTCTATTCGACCTAGAGATGGAAGCGACCATGATCCTATGTGATAACCAGAGCTACATAAAGATGACAGAGAATCCTGTATTTCATGACAAGTCAAAACACATAGAGATCCGATATCACTACATCCGTGACATGGTGCAGAGAGGAGCCATAAAGCTCCAATATGTTAGCATGGATGAACAGGTTGTTGATGTGTTGACCAAGCCTCTATCTCGTGTAAAGTTTGAGCACTTTTGAGATAAGCTTGGTATAGTCCGAAAGGACCTCCCTCAAAAGGGGGAGTAGTGTTGATGTGTCAGCTTAATTGTTGTGTTGATGTGCCATCTTAATTGTTGTGATGATGTGCCAGCCTAGTTGATGTGCCAGCTTAATTGTTGTGAT
>JASDQU010373354.1:22012-40812 GCA_032191745.1 Picea mariana | reverse complement strand
GAGAAGAAGGAAGAGAGAGAGAGGCGCATTCTTGGGAGAGGACTTTCTGTATTGTTTGGTTTATTCTCTTGGCATTGTATTGGCTATCTATATTAAGGAAGTTTTTGTTGGGTTTTCTCCCCCATGAGGGTTTCCCAGGATAAATGATGTGTCTCTTGTGATTGTGTATTTCTCAATGATCCTATCTATGCTATGGTTATATAGTTAATTGAAAAGAAACCTAATAATAGCTTAAACCTTAACAATTGGATCTTTTCCGGGGTGACTTGTCAGTATTTCTATTTTTAGCAAGTGGAGCACCAGGGCTCACATGTCAATTTTGATCGCATATTTTGAATCCTCACAGAAAATAGAATCCAATGAGTATGATATCATTGACATGTGGCGAGATTCTATTTTTAGCAATGTCTATTTTTTAGACATTTGACACATGGCGGTGGTCTCCTAGTCATCCTGGTCATATTTGGGAGTTTCCTATTTTCTAGGGTCAGAACCCTATTTTTAGCAGTTTTTATTTATAGCAAGGGTGGTCGCCTCCAAAGGTGACAAGTGGCAAGGTCAGATTCTGACATTTGGTAGTGATGCAGTGTGACATGTGGCAACTAGGTGGCTCAAGTGATGAAGGGGGCGCACTTTCCAAGGATTAAAGCAAATAATTGGAATTAATTAATAAAAGGTGACGTGTGGATGAGGTGGCAAGTCTTTGGGTGTTTTTGGGCTAAATAAAGCCTAATTTACCTTTCATGTGCACCCTCATACTGTTCATTGGGAAGTGCACCCCTCAAAGCCTAGATATTGGAGTGTTAACCTCATTATTCAGGGTCGGATATTTGCAGCAGCAGCATACATATTACTCTCTTTCTCTCCTCTCATTCTTTCTCTAGTCTAGCTACTCTTTCTTTGTGCGAGGATAACCATTGTACCAGTTTTTTGCTTGTCTACTGTGGTGCAATCAACCCTCTAGCAAGCCATTAATAAAGAAGTGTTGTGCTTGTATCGAGCTTTCATTCTTGTCGGTATTGTGTCCTTACTTTGTTCATTGAATTAGTAGCTCATAGCCATTTATTATATTTATTTTTTATCTTTTAAATGGTTTTCTTTCCTCTTTCTCACGCTAACACTGCAGGGATCCTTCCAAGTGAATATGCAATCTTTTTTCCTAACATCTTGGACGGCCTTTACACACTGTCCAAGATACATTGGCTGTTGTTTTTTGTGTTTATTTTGCAGAAAATCAGATCCAAATCGGCAGCGAGATACTTAGGGACTCCCCCCTGAGGTTGGCACACACCAACCCAAACAGAGAGGATTTTTTCCTGTGACAATTGGGGCATTCTCTCCTTTGAATTAGCCACTTTTCCATCATTGATTTATACTTATATCAGATCTGGTTGGAGGGTGAAAAAGAGTGCTAACAAGCAGGAGACAAAGTTTGGTTGCATCATAACAAAGAAAGGTTACAGGGTCCTAGTAAGAAGATCGAGGCTTTGCAATATGGTCATTTTGAGGTATTAAAGAAAGTGGGTGATAATGCATGTTATCCCCTACCCTAGGGATAACTAAGGAGATCACGTCTCGAGGCCCACAGGTCCTAGACATGGATTACCGAGAGTTGAACGACATGAGCATGGCCCCGGAGGGCCCCTCTTTTCTTCAGTGCAGTCCATTTATCAGCAGCAGCAGTATCCATCCCACCAGCCTGGTCCTGAAGTAGCAGTAAGTCTTGCTCCATGAGGTAATGAGTCCAGGTATCATGGTATGTGTCACTCTGATTTTTGAAGCACTTGAATATGTTGCATTGAATTCTTCTTCATTTCATGACGTTTTCTTGGAAATTATGCTCTTTGCCTTGTTCATACCTGGAAGGGTGACACGGTGCTCTAGTAAGTTGGTCTCCCTTTAGGATGGGTTACCACTGGGTGGATATGTGAAAGGTCATCGTCCATTCCCTCCATACTTACCATTTTCCATCTTTATCCCCCTCATCTGCCCCTAACTTTGTTTGGGCATTGAGATTGGCCACGCTAGGAAGGGTTGTACCTTACCTTGTGGGAAGAAGAGGGTAAAGGCCCAAAGGGAAAAAGTAGCTAGCAAGAGTTAAAAACCGATTTTCAAACCTTTGAGATGCTTCGCCCAAGGATTCCCGAGAAAGCAATAAAAATCTTCTCAGTAAGAAAAGGGGACCCATAAGATACACAAACACTCAAGTTACTAGTTGGTGGATAGGAGGTCTCATCACAAGACCTCATCATTATGACCATGGGCATGTAGCGGTATGACACTACCACCTATCTAGTCACCAAACCAAGGTAGTGGTTCTTGGTGGCATAGCCAAGGGAAAGGGGGTCTCATCACGAGCTAGCTTTCCCATCTCCGTGAAATGTTTGTGGATAACACTATCACCTCTAGTCATCAAGCCAAGATAGTGGCCCTCAACTATTCCCTTGAAGCAAAAAAGCAAAGATCAAAAGCAATAAATCTAAAGGTAAGAGGCATGAATGGGCTAGGAAACAATAGCATTTATGACAAGGTGTAGCTCGCCCTCTACAAAGGCACCCACATGTAAGACTTACATTTCCCTGTTATTATTGCACCCCATGCCCAAACACTTACCCCATACCACCTCATACACTTACATGACATGGATCGGCTCCCACTTGGGAAACACCCCAAACTTAAGGAAGGTTAGCCCAATAGGACACACTGACACCTTCTCCAAACCTAACTTGTCTAATTGCATAACGTCTTTGAGCATTTGTCTGGGTTAAGGGGGGTTTGATGCACAAGTTTGGGTAATTTAATTATTGAATGTGATTTAAATGCTATGATCCATGTGACTTATGAACCCTGGAGGTCGTATTTGTTATTGTTGCAGGACCTTGCCCGGTGGAAAGGTACACATGAGGGAATGATTAGATCGAACTTTCATGGGGCCTTAAAGCCCACAGATGGATGTTGTAACCCCAGCCAAGGGTAAGAAGACATTGAAGATTTGCACCAGGAAGAAAGAAGGACGTTGCCTTTGGAGGCACCCTGGCAGACCTAGACCCAGGGGGATCTTTCTCTTCCACATGGACGTTGGCCCTAGAAAGCCCATGACATCACCATCATGACCCTGGACGACATCCAGAGCTAGAGTTTCCATTTTGGAGGAATTTATGAGCCTAATGGCACGTGTGGGCTTCATTTGGGGCTTTGGGAGGCCAAGTGCCCTACTTTTCAGGCCCAACGTTCCACCTTAGGGCCTCAACGTCACCCTATAAGGGCACAACATCACCCTTGGAGGTTTTTTACATGCTAATTAATTTTATTTATGCCAAATTTGAATTTATTTGTAAATTGGCCAGGTCGACCTTTTATTTGACCTAAAATTAATTAAGAGTCAAAGTTTTGTATAAAGAGATAAAGTACTCTCATTTTGACATCATAACTCCTCACACAAGAGAGTGGTCTGAAATTTGCGCCCTACTTGGGAGTTATTGGCTGAAATAGGGAGGCGCACTTGTCTTGGAGGCTAAAATTTGCAACTTGGATCATTTCTTGGTGAAGTTACTTCGCAATCTAGGGTTTTATTGCTTGATTATTCTTGGTGAAGTAAGTAAATCTGCAATTTTCATTTCATTTTGAATGGTTATGGTATATTTGCTTATTCATGTTAAAGATTATGAAATTGTTTGCTTGACAAACCCTAGGAGTAAAGGACTTAAGATGCTACTTCTTTGCTCTTCATTTGCTAGACTTTACTAAAGTGATTTGACTTGCATAAACTTCTAAAGCCCTAAAATACTAGCACTTTAGAAGCCATTGTCTAGTTATTGTTGCTCTTAATATCTTTCAATGGTCTAAGGAGGAGGAAGGCGCTAGGGCTTAGAAGTGCCTGCTCTCTAGTAGCTTACCCCCTTAAAGTTTGGATCCCAGAAGACTGAAAGTGCTAACTCTTATAAGATCCATTCTTCACTTAGACAAGTATAATCATTGTTGTTACTACTTCCAAGTGAAAGTTGTCCCCTATTGACTCCATTGCCCCATAAAGGCACTAGTCCACTTGCTTTAGTGAATGATTGATCAAACAAACACTCAAACTCTATTCCTTGAAGCTTTTGCTAACTTCTAATAACTCTAAACTAGACTAATTCACTAATTAACTTGTTGTTGTTGCAAATCACTGCTACAGCCATACTAATCTACATTAATTTGTTGCATACACCTACATAACTTGCATCTAACTCACTCGGAAATTGCTTGTAACAATTGCCAAACAATCTACTTGATAAATGCTAAGTTTACATGATGTTTTCTTGCAATTTTGAGCACTAATACTTGTTGTTGTTACAAAAGATTGCTACAGCCATCTAACTGCAGCAAATTGTCTGCAAAATTGACATTTAATGCTAGCTAGATATTGCAAAAAAATTCTTGTGACAATTGATTACCATTTTGCTTGGTTAAAGCTACATTTTCATTGTCTTTTCAAGCAATTCCAAGGCATATTTTTTTGCAGTTGTTTTAAAATACTTATTGTTGTTGTAAACTTTCATATTGCTGCATTTTTATATCAGCTAGTTTATATTTCGAAGGTTCATGGTCTTATGAAGCACTAACATCATTTTATACTTGAAAGTTGCCATATTTTTCTTTGTTGTCTAGTTTTGGGCACGTACACTTCATCTTTACTATTGCTTCATCTCTTAAAGACCTAAAGAACCTTTTTGACTTGAGTGACCAGTGAGAGGGGGGTATTCTTGCATCCTTGCCTTAGTTTCATCAGCCCTTTAGGTCACTGGGGACGTCTCCCTTGGGGTAATCTTGCTATACTCCTAAACAGAAAGGGGTTACCTATCAAGGTGACAGTGATAGGTCACCCCCTTGTTACATCAATCTTGTCTCACTTGCCTTGGGCTTTGGGCAAGTAAAGATTGTGCGACAACAATGCCTACAAACTCAGTCTACCCCCATATATGTGCATTTACTCAGTACCGAATGTGGAAAATCTGAAACTCTATGAGCCTTCCATGTTGAATCAAGAAACTGGGGAGCATGTCCTACCTACCATACAGGACTTAGCGCCAAAAGCTCAAGCAGAGTTGGCAGAAGATATAGTTTTGTAGAAGAAGTTCAGAAATACCAAACAGGGGCAACATGACCTTTGGCAGATTGGGTTGAAAGGACAACTTCCAGGCAAGGCAAAATGGTACTCCAAGGACATGGTAGAGGAAAATTTTCCTCACCTCTTTCAGTAAAACCTTTTGGGGACCAAAAAGTCTCCCTAAATGGGGAGGTATGGTTCAAAATGGATCATTATATAACTATCATCTATCTTAGTACTTTTTGGGTGGAAAAGGTGCAAAAATTGGCTTGGAGGTCCCATTTTAGTGGCAGGTCGCAGTTGGAAATTTGGGGTCAAGAACCTTCCAGAGCCATTCCTTTGAGGCATCAAACGTCACTTTTTAGGGTCAAAACTTTGCGAGCACAGATCTTAGCCCTTTGACATTGTTTTACACGCTGAGACCTTTACAATGGTGTGAAAATTGCCTCGATCGGAGCTTGTATGTAGAAGATATGCCTCACACAATTTGACCTACCTTGTTCACCACCATGGTATCGAGTGGATAGCACATCATCCCCCATTACTCACACATGTGGGGCTAGCCACCTGTGGACTTTCAAGAAGATTCTAGAAGGTCCAAAACCTAACACTAATTTAGGGTTGAGGCACGCAAAAACTCCAACCCTAGACAATTATCATGTTATATTAAATATTGGGCCACTAGGAGGAGAGGGGGGTTCCATTCTTTCAGCATTATACTTGTTCCATAGTTGAGCAAAGCATCTAGGAGTGAGATTTAGGAGGATAATAGAGGAGGAAGAAAACTTTGTAGCAGCCATTAATGCCACAGTGTCATAGGCAACTCCATGGTGAGTACCCCTTTCTTTGTATTTGCATTTTCATCACTGAAGAAAAAAGAGCGGAGCATAGGCCTCAACTTCCAATGGGTTTTCTCCCATATCATGTTTTCCAGGATACATCTTGTGTTCATTTGTGTAGATGGTGTGTTCATTTACTTGTTCTTTCTATTAATGTTTTGTAGCTTCGGGAGGTATTTCCACAAGTGGCCTTGGTGTCAGGCATGTGGGAATCTTCGTTGGCACCACATTGGACTTTTTGTTTGGTGAAAACCCCCTTGATTTGGAGCTTGGGGCTTCATGGGCTTGTTGATGGGCTTTGGGGGCTTATGTTAAGGTTTCACACCCACATGTGTGAATAAAGAATTCTAATTTAATGTTGAGTTTAGTGAAGGGCTCCTTAAAGTAAGTTAAGGACCTATATATAAAGAGTGGCAATGTGGGATCATTGTGACATCTCATTGTGACATGATGGAGTTGGCATAAGTGAGTATGCACTTCTGCCAAGGAGATTGGGAGGCAAATTTCAGCAAAGGGAAATTCTCCACTTTGGCAAATCTGGCCTAGGGTTTGGACATTTTGATTTTTGTTTTTCCAGCCAAGGAAAGGAGGTCGCACATGTGAGCACACATGTGGGAGCTGAAGGAGAAGGGCAGCGGCACGTGCAGGGAGGAACAGGCTGCACCTTGGTACGAACTATACGGACGACACGTGCGGGTCGTACAGCTGACTCAGCAGGTCCAGACAGTCGCTGGGAAAAAGGAGAAAGCAGGTCGCACATGTGGGCCGTACAGGCAAGTCCGTACAGCCGCTAGGAAAAAGGAGAAAGCAGGTCGCACGTGCGGGCCGTACAGGTAGGCCACACGTGCAAATTGTTCAGGGCAATTTGCAGATCATACAGTGTGATGTCAGCAGTTGTACGACATGCTGACATCAATTGCAAGTCATACAACAGGTTTGCAACAAATTTGCAAGTTGAGGATTTTTTAGGATTTGTGTTGAATTTGCAATTTTGGGAGGACTGGTTTTGTCCTTAGTGTTGACCGCCCATTTAGCACTGGTGGTCAACTCATGTGCCACGAAGAGATGCATCATCAGATACCATATTGTCAAAGACTTTGGTTCTACAAGGCAGTGTTTGGCCCAGCACTTATTTTTGTAATTGGAATTTCCGCACCCCTGCGTGGGTTAATAATGTAATAGGTCTGCATGAGTCATGTCTAGGTCAGTTACCTTGGGATCAGTTCACTGGGAGAGTTCCTTTCACCGAGGGATTTTTATCCTCAGGTTATCAATTGGGCTTTTCATCCTTATTGATTTCCCTTGAATTTTTCCCTCACACTTGCAATAAGTCTTCCAAAGTGGTGAACGACGTTCTAGTGGGCTTATGTTTTGGTAACTATATAGGAAAATCATTGTAAATGACCATGCAAAACATCTTAGAAAGTTTCGCAGAATTTCGTCGAGTATAAGTTAGTTTTTTTTTAATTAATTAATTTTTAATTAAATTTCCCTAAGTTTGGAGGTTTAATTATTTAATTAATTAATTATTTTTGAGCAATAATTGTAAACACTGGATCCTTAGACTTTTGATAGGGGTATTTGTGCTCAAAAGAAAAGGAATAGCACCCCTACATCCATGGACCAAGTTTCAGCTCAGTCGGACAACTTTAGCCATGGGTTATTCCACCCAAAGTGTCAGTCAGTCTAAAACAGCAATTTTAATTGCTAAAGTCCAAACATGGCAAAAATGTAAAAATTGTAATAATGAGTTAGATGATGTGAACTGTTGAAATGATGGATAGAGAGAGCCTCCCTAAGCATAACATAACCCTCCCAACCTTTTCCAACCTATTCTAACCCCTTTCCCACCTTCTACACTCAAAAATCACACCCCCCTAGGGGGATTGACGTTTTTCCTTGGTGGAGGTTGTTGTGACTTATTTGGAGCCCTCTCTCATGAGTTATGACTCCCTTTGACCCCCACATCACCTCCTAGGGTAATCCCACTCCTTTTTTCTCATTAATCCCCCTCTATTCCTTCATTTTCACCTTTTTTTGCCCCCTCCAAGAGGAGTTACGCCCCCCTCCATCTAGAAACTCCACAAATGATTTTTTTTTAATTATTTGAGACCTCTCACCTTCCTTGGCATCAATCCCAAGGCCTCCCACACCTCTTTGCTTGATCTCAACACCTCCTACATTTTTCTACACCCTAGATCTAGCTTTCAAACCCTAGATAGTGTGCCCTAGCCTTGAGATCTACTCATTTGCTTGGAGGTGGACACTTGGCATAGATCCAAGAGAGGTAGGTTTGCCTCTCCAAATATAAATAGATCTCCTTCCTCACTCCCAACTCACCATATCTTGAGCTATTGTTATGCTACTTGATTTTTCTCTCTCTCTCTAGTCATTCATTCCATTTCATTTTCACTCTATGCTCTAGCGTTTTGGAGTATTCCTCTCCAAGACCATTTTCTTGAGTAATATAATTTTGGAGAAGCTTTGGAGGACAACAAGAAGAGTAAAGCGTATGCTTATTGTTCTTATGAATGGGAGGTAACATTGTTTTGATATTTTTTTTAAATTCTTGCAACACCAGATCTTAGGTAAAGTGTTATCTAAGTAGGCTTAATAGAGCGTATGCCTATTGGTTTATATATCTTGATGTTTGGGTTAAATAGAAGTGTCGTTTAATTGCAATACATCAACATACTATCTATTGTATGCTTGTGATTTGAAAGGATCTTGCAGGTTCATCTCTAGGGTTTCATTGGGAACTCCTTCTAGAAGAAGGGTCACTTGAAGCTCTCACATACTCCAACTCTCTAGATCTATTGCTCTTCTCTTAATATTGTTGTTCATTCATGTCATTTTCAGCTAGCATATAATTGTTTGGATAGGTCAAAAATCATATAAAATATATATTTTTTCTTGTGGAAAGTTCTTGCCCCAAAAGAGCAAGTGTTTCCTTGACTTTTCTTGGTTGTGTGTAGCCATCCTAGCAAGCAAAGCTTGTTGTTTTTGCAGGTATATCAGATCTGGTTGGAGGCTCTTGGCTGCCCCAAAGAGACATACACAACACTTCAAGACCCCTTGGGGGAATTTGGTAGCTATTTCTAACCCTCCCCTTCATTTTCTAGCTTAGTAGTGCACTACTTCTTCTCTTTTTTGCTTGATTGTTTGAGCTCATAGTGTAAGAGGGGAAGTGGTACGGCCTCCCCTCTTCTATGAGCCTCGGGGTAGGTAGGACGTAGGCTAGATCTAGCATTTTTCATTTTTTAGTTTTCTTCCTAGCTTGGCCGTGAGGTTTTGAAGGTGTGGGCACCTTCACAACCTAGGTCGTGGGGTTTGCTTGCTTGTTGATAGATTAGATTATAGCTTAGCTTATTTTCTTGCTCCCCTTTCGTGGTTTTCCCTAATAACTAAGATCTCAAAGAACTTAACCTAACTAAGCAAAGATAACTTAATAACCTACCTAGTTGGGAGAGGAATACCCCAAAGAGGTAAGGCTAAGTGTAATGTTTTACTTTTGATGTGATGTGATGTGATCTAATGTTTAATATGTTCTTAATGCTTATGATATAGACCTATCTCATTATTTTAAGCCTATTGGGCAACACACCTAAATAATTTAACTAGATCTTGCCTAGTTTCATTTCAAGCTTCATATTTTCTTACTTGTGCACATGGTTTAATCTTAATGCTTTATATCTCTTAAGCGCTTAACAAGTAATTGCTTCATGGGTTAATTGTTTATATCTATTGGAAGCCACTTACTTGGGCTTCGAATGTGTTGAATGATTAAGTAGGCAAACACTATAAATCTTCTTTCTTCTCTTTAAGGCAAGTTGTTCTTGCCATTGATCTCTAATTTCTTAGCAAACTACTATTGTGCATGTGATAGCATCTTTACTTTTTCAGCCATCTCTATTATTTTGCTTTACATGTGTTGACATTACTCATTGGTTTAAGCTTAAGCAACACACTAATAAAGCTAATAACAGTTTCGGCCATATCACTAAATTGCACCTAAAAGGTGCCTTAAAATCTTCTAAACACTCTAAAAATCACCTAAAAGTCTACCTAATCAACTTATATACTTAATAGACTACTTTAGGGTACCTTAGACCACCATCTTCACCATCTAAAACGGGGCTTGAGGAAAACAACGGAGGGTAGTGGCAGGGGACTGCCCCGTGGCGCACCAGGTGCGTGTCCTCTCTGGGAAGTACTCTTGTTCTGGGTTGACTGGTTCTGCTAGGGTTGGCCTCGTTGCCACATTATCTTGAGCGTCCAGCAGTTATTTGGCAATAAGAGGAGGAGGCTTTGGTGAAAGGTAATTAAAACTTGTAAATCTTAAGAAAAGCCTAATAATTAAACCCTAGACCAAACCTAATAGAACACTTGGGGATTTGATAAATTGGGAGTGTTGATCATCTTCGATAAACTTCATAATAATTATGCTTAACTCTTCTAAATCTTTGTAATTTTGTTGATGACATAATGTGTTGATGATGATCTCATATATGTGGTAATTTGTTGATGCTTTAATCTTTTGTATCCTGCACACATAAAAGTAACACGTGGTTAGTTTGCTTTGTATAAATTGTATCTTAACATTCTACATTCTTAATTGTAAGTGATTGTACATGGTATTCTTTTATTGAATTATTCTTTTGCAAAATTGTAAGTAACTTGTAATCTTTTGTAATAAACAACCCTTGAACATAGTTGACCCCTTGCCCAATTTCTAGGTACTAGTCTTAGTTGACCTAGGGAAAAGGCTTGCTTTTCATGATAACCCTTGCATCTTGCATGGTTGCCTTAGCATCTTAGGATTAGAATCCCCTCTAACCTTAACAAATTAAAATTAACTCCTAGAACTTAACTCTAACACATCTAGTAACTAAAGTCTACCCCCTTTGGCTTCCCTAGGAGTAAGCCTAGACGGAAGAGGTTCCGGTGAAAGTGACAGCATGGGCTGTGAACCTAGGCATTGTGCCTCCAAGGACACACTAAGTGAGTCGGACTTAGCTCACGTTTGCAAGTGTGTATAAGGACGGCAACACTCAGTTTTGGTGATTTTGTGACTATTGTGAGGGCTGATTTTTCCTTCAAAAATTTATGAATTTGAAAGTTTACAGAACAAAAATTTTGCGTCGCATGTGGATGGATGATTTATCTTTGATCTTTGTATTTCCACTGCTGTAAATTTCAGTGTAAAATTATTCAGTGATAATAGTCCTAGGGTTTATTGTTTGAGTCACTTAGATGTAATTTTCAGATCTAAAATTAATTCCATAAAAATTGACATGGTATCAGAGTTGAGGCCTTGAAGAGAGAGGTCTTACTCTTGAGACACTACCAGTTGCAGATTGGGGGTACAACAGATTTGTTGTTGCAGGTTTTTTTTGTTCTGGGTAGGTTTCAATGGTGAACACCATGGGGACGTGGTTGGTGGATAGTGGAGCTTCTTGTCATATGACAGGATCACAAGGGTCACTCACCAACTTGTCAGAGGAGAACTCAAGATTGCAAGTGGAGCTTGATGATAATACCAAGTAAGCAATCAAAGGAGTTGGGACAACTGTTGTTCAACTAGAGTCTGGAAAGCCTCTCAAGATGAGTGATGTGTTTTATGTACCAGGACTAAAGAAGAATCTATTGTCTATCTCTGTGATGGAGGACAGAGGGTATGCAGTAGCATTCACAAATGGATAGGTTCTTGCTTGGCCAAGAGGATCGAACCTTGACTCAGCAAAGGTCATTGGTGCTCGTGATGGTAGGCTTTATAGGTTGATCGGACAGCCAGCTCAAGCCTTGGTACATGATAGTGATTGTCTATGCGAGCTTTGGCACAGGATATTGGGACACTTGCATTACAGGGCTCTGCCGGTATTGAGGAGGATGGTTGCAAGTCTTCCAAAGTTTGGAGCGAAGCACCAGGGTGTATGCAGGGGTTGTTCCCTTCGCAAGAATGCCAAGACTGCTTTTTCGAGCAGTGATAGTATATCTAAAGAGATCTTGGATCTAGTAGATTCAGATGTATGTGGACCAATGTCAGTTCCATCTTCGAGCAGTTACCAGTATTATGTGACCTTCACTGATGATTATTCCAAAGGGACATGCATCTTCTTCATGAAGACCAAGGATGAGGTATTCAGTCGATTCAAGGAGTCCAGGGCTCTAGTGGAGAATCAGACAGGGAAGAAGATCAACATCTTGAGGTCAGATAACAGGGTCAAGTATACCTCTAACGAGTTCAGGAATTTATGCAAGGAGGCAGGAATTAAGAGGGAGTTGACAGTGCCTTTCAACCCACAACAAAATGGGGTTGCTGAGAGGAAGAATCGGACAATAGTACAGGTTGTCAGGGCGATGTTGCATGACCAATATCTACCCATGATGCTTTGGGCAGAAGCGTGTAACATGGCAGTTTATGCTCAAAACATGAGTCCTCATAGGATCTTGGAGGACAAGACTCCGGAGGAGGCATTCACAGGAGTGAAACCAAATATAGGGCATTTGAGGATATTTGGTTGTCTAGTTTACATCCATGTTCCTAAGGAGAAGAGAACAAAGCTAGAACCTTCTGGGAGGAAGGGCATGTTTGTGGGATACAACGAGACTTAGAAAGCCTATCGGATCTACATTCCAGGACAATGGCACATTGAGAGTAGTCGAGATGTCATTTTTGAGGAGGATTTGGCTCTCAGGAGGTCCCGAGAGACCACAGCAGATGGTGAGGAGCAGGAGGCTCCAAAGGTTGAGGAGAGTACAGGGCCATCTATTACATGGGATCAGCTTTCAAACCATGAGGAGGAATAAGAAAAGTTAGTGGATCCAGTAAACCCTCCTGGTGATGAGGACAAGAGGCCTAGATGGCTTCGAGATACATTGAGAGATGTGGAAGGGCATACGGCACCCAAAGGTACTTTCAGGGAGAGTAGGCCTCCGCATAGGTTTTCGAGCTATGTGGCACTTGAGTAACATCATTGATTCTGAGCCTTCCAGTTTTCAGGATGTACCCGGTCAGCAAGTTTGGAAGGATGCCATGATGGAGGAGTATCGATCCATCATGAAGAATGATGTGTGGGACATAATTCCAAGACCAAAAGGGAAGTCTATAGTGACTTCCAAGTGGATTTATACGATCAAGCATGTTGTAGACAGTAGCATCAAGAAGTGTAAGGTAATTTCCGTGGTGAGAGGGTTCTCCCAGAAAGAGGGAGTGAACTATGAGGAGAATTTTGCTCCAGTCGCCAGGTATACTTCTATCAAGGCTGTTATATCTCTTGCTTCGGTCATGGGGTGGAGGATACATCAAATGGATGTGAAGATAATGTTCCTCAATGGTGCATTTGAGGAGGAGGTGTATATAGAGCAACCTTTGGGCTTTGAGGTGCATGGGAGGGACTCTCGTGTTTGCAAGTTGAAGAAAGCCTTGTAAGAACTCAAGTAGGCACCTAGGGCATGGTACTCGAGGATCGACGAGTATTTGCAAAGAATGGGCTTCACCAAAAGTGAAGCGGATCCCAACCTATATCTCTTACAGGTTGCTAAGGATCCTCTTATATCGGTGTTGTATGTTGATGATTTGTTCCTCACGAGAGCTGAGGAGCTCATTGCTAGGTGCAAGAAGGATTTGGCCTCGGAGTTCGAGATGAAGGACATTGGTTTGATGCATTACTTCTTAGGATTAGAGGTGTGGTAGCAATCGAGCGAGATCTCCCTCGGACGGGGAAAGTATACTGTTGAGACACTAAAGAGGTTCAGAGTGATGGACTGTAAGTCCATGACTATACCTATGACCACAAATCTAAAGAAGCTAGGGGCTTCGGATTCAAATTTGGTGGTCCCACAATGTACAGGCAGTTGATTGGTTCATTGATGTATCTGGTCAATACTAGGCCGAACATTTGTTTTGTTGTCAACACCTTCAGCCAGTTCATGGTTGAGCCAAGATAGGTGCATTGGGTAGCAACAAAGCATGTGCTCAGATACCTTCGGGATACAGTTGCATTTGGTTTGAGATATGTCTAAGATGATGGAGTGAGGTTGCATGGGTATTCAGACTCAGATTGGGTAGGCAGTGCAGTTGATAGGAAGAGCACTTATGGTGGTTGTTTCATCCTGGGATGAGCAGTGGTTTCTCGGTTCAATAGGAAACAGACTTCCGTAGAACTCGGTTCTGCAATGGCAGCTAGTTTGGCAAGCTGTGAAGCTATTTGGCTTTGCAAGCTCCTTGTAGGGTTATCTCGTTGGGAGTCAGAGCCTACTGTGATTTACTGCGACAATCAGAGTTGTGTCAAGCTCTCGAAGAATCCAGTGTTTCATGACAGGTTGAAACACATTGAGATTAGACAAGGTGCAGAAGGGAGTGATGAAGCTCCAGTACATTTCCACAAATGAGCAAATTACAGACATTCTCACCAAACCCCTAGTGAAGGGGAAGTTTGTCTACTTTAGAGACAAGTTAGGAGTGGTTGAGAATACCTCCCTCGCTAAGAGGGAGGGTTGATGTTTTGTAGCTTCGGGAGGTATTCCCACAAGTGGCCTTGGTATCATGCAGGTGGGAATTGTAAATTTCTCTAAAAGTAGCAAACTGAGCAAGTAGATTAAATATAGATACTACACTAGAATTATTTACTTCTTTAAATGCAACGAAAACTAGAAAAGCAAACCACACAATACACAATTAAGTTTATGCTCCTCAAATCGATTCTTCATTTAATCTTCAGAACTTACAAGAGCTCCCTTAATAGGGAAAATGGCTCTGAAAGAGAAAAACTACAAATCACTGCAAACCTGAAAACTAATAGTGCCTTGTAAACAGTGTTGGTTGATCTTTGAGGCTGGTTGTATAGACTGTACGTACATGCTATACGGATCTGTACAACTATACAAATCCGTACGACTGTACTGATCTATTGTACGACCTATGTTGCCTTGGTTTGCATATAGTTGAAATGTTGCCCTTAGACTTGTTGTTGTTGCTACTGCTATGTCTTCTCTCTCACCCAATTACTCACTCTCTGTGAATAATGAATGTGTCTTGTCCTTGCCCCTTGTTGTCTTTTTATAACTTAGACTTGAGCAATTTACCTAATCTCAATGGTTGAGATCTAACCGTGAGATCAATGGCTCTCATTTAATTAAATCATTAAGTGACTTAACTTTATTAATTAAATGTTACTTTATAAAAAGATGTTCACTTTATTAATTAATTAATAAAGTGAACTCTGAAAAAGCATAGGATACATTTAAATGACGATTTCCACAATAAGACACACTTGTGGAAATACGTGTCTGACCTACAAACTTTAACACTCACTCTTATTGAGGAAGGTATTCTCCACCACTCTAAGCTTGTCTCTAAAAAAGACGAACTTGCCCTTTACCAAGGGCTTGGTGAAAATGTATGCCAACTACTCATCTGTAGGAATATATTAGAGCTTGACTGCTCCCTTCAACACCATGTCCTTGATGAAATGGTATCTGATCTCGATGTGCTTCGACCTATCGTAAAACACTGGATTCTCCGAGAGTTTGATGCAACTCTGGTTATCACAATGGATCAAGGTCAGCTCAAGCGCCTAACCAAATAATCTTGTGAGTAGCTTGCAAAGCCAAATGGCTTCACAACTAGCTAGATTGGCCGCCATGTACTCTACCTTAGCTGAACTCAATGCTACTAAGGTCTGCTTCTTGCTAAACTAAGAAATGGTTGCTGACCCCAAACAGAAACAGCACCCAGAAGTGCTCTTCCGATCTGTATCATTGCCTACCCAATCTGAATCTGAGTACCCCTGCAACCTCACACCATCACCACTAAGGTACTAAAACCCATATCCTAATGTGCCCTACAAGTATCTGAGCACATGCTTTGCTGCCACCCAATGAACCTCCCTCGGCTCCACCATGAACTAGCTCAAAGTGTTAACAACAAAGCAGATGTTTGGTCGAGTGTTGACCAAGTACATCAACAAACCAATCAGCTACCAGTACTATCTGGGATCTGCCAACTCTGAATCTAAAGAATCAATCTTCCTCAGGTTGGTCACCATTGAAGTGGCCATCGATCTGTTGTGCTCCATCCCGAATCTCTTCAAGATCTCAAGAGTGTACTTCCCTTGTCCAAGGAAGATCTTGCCAGGTTGTTTCCAAACCTCAAGTTCCAGAAAGTAATGCATTGGTCTATCCATAGTAGTACATAACTACAATCCAGTGGTTTACTACCACACCAAGTAACACACAAGTACTTGATCAGCAACGTATGGTTGCGAACAGTGGAACATATCCACCACAGTAGTCCTCATCTACTGTCATACAGTGTTCATAACAAACATCTGATAGCAATCTTGCATAGAAACAATGTTATGATATACACTGAATTATTTGGGCCAATCTTTCACTCACATCTGTGAGCTCTGAAAGAATATCTGCCTCACGAACAGTGGAACATATCCACCACAGCAGTATATCTCTACTGTCTAGAGACAGGTAGTCTCCATAACAATCATCTGATGCCATCCTGCACAGAAAATATTGTTAAAAATAAACTGAATCATCTGGGCCAATCTTTCACTCACGTTTGTGAGATTTGAAAGAATATCTGCCCTCATCAACAATGGGCTATCTGCCCTATTCTTCTCAAACAAGGAAGAAGGATTGTTTTTTTATTTCTGAGCATGGATCATTCCTCACCTTGGGCCATTCTTCCTACACTAATCAAAGTGCACCCTGGACAGAATGTATAAACCCTAAGGAATGTTTGGACCATTCCCCACCCTGGGCCATTCCTCCTACACTAATCAAAGTGCACCCTGGAGAGAATGTGTAAACCCTAAGGAATGACTGTCCTGGACCATTCCCCACCCTGGGCCATTCCTCCTAGACTAATCAAAGTGCGCCCTGGAGAGAATGTATAACCCTAAGGAATGTCTGTCCCTGATTGTTGAGCCTGGACCATTCCCCACCCTGGGCCATTCCTCCTACACTAATCAAAGTGTGCCCTAGAGAGAATGTATAACCCTAAGGAATGACTATCTGGACCATTTCCTCTGTTAACCACAAGAGGAAAAGATTGTCCTGTATCAACCTCCAAAACAGACCATTCCTCATGTTAACCACAATGAGAAATCGTTGTTCGGCGAGGCGGGCCAGTCTTCTTGAGTAACCCTCAAGAAGAGAGACTGCCCTAGACCACTCCCCATGTTAACCACAATGGGAAGTCGTTGTCTATGATACATCAGCAATCAGACTACTTTCCATGTTAACCACAATGAAAAGTCATTGTCCGTCAGAAATCTCAATCCACTTTCCGAACAGGAAAGCATCTGTCCAAGATGGACTATTTTTCAATTTTGAAGAATGAATGTTTTCAATAATGTTTTCAGTGCTCCCTCCTAACTTGGAGAGTCATTTCTTCCCTTTTCAATAAGAAGGAAGTTGTTTCCACGAGCTCTAGCTTGAGTACGCAAACTCTTTCATCTTGGATAGAAGTTTTACCAAAATGTCTGCTTATCTGCTCATCTGTGGAGATATGTATTAGAGGATCATTTTCTCCTTTCAAGACTTCATCATGGATAATGTAATGCTTGATTTCAAATGTACTTTAGTCTGGAACACTGTGAAGGCTTCATGTAGATCTGAACAATAGAGTATATCATAGTTGGAAAACTAGAACATATCTATGTGGCACTTCTTTTGTCATCATGAGATCTGATCTACTGGGTAGTCATCTTTACAGGAAATCTTCACCACGCTTCTGCTGTGCACTGGAGGTTCTTCACCAAGTTATCTTCTTCTTATCTTCATACAGGAGTCTCTTTCTGGTATGCCTCAAAGTCTTGAGATTTCTCTTCATACGCTCTTTATTCAATTTCTCTGGAGAACATTCTTTGCATTCATCTGATGTAGAATTCCGACTCATGGATGTTGCGGATGATATAATGACTTATGTAGAGATAAGTCTGGTTTACCGGAACAAGTAATCATCATAGTCTTCTCCCTCCATCTGGGAGAACCTCTGGTTCTAGATCTCGCAATGCTTTCATTCACAAGTCTTCCATACACTGTTTCTTCATCACGACTTTCAGTTCTTCTGCTTGATTGCTTTTAGTGAGTTCATATCAGGCTGGTAATCTTGTGATTCTTGATACAATGACTGGTTGTTCTGGTTTCTCTTTCTTTCTTGGAATCCTCATGTTCTTCTTCATGTTTTTCTTTAGCTCTTGGGTCCATGGAGTTTCTTATAGATTCCATGCCCTAGAGATTCCACTTCTTCTTTTCATCATAGGATCACGCATCTGGATGAACAACCAAGAATACTTTAAGGCTTCTTTTCGAAGAAGTCTTCTTCTGCGGTTGAATTGAACACGTACTGTCTTTCATGGTTGTTACCATGAATATATATATATATTTCATCATCTTCAATGGATCATAGGATTAGCTCCCTCCTAACCCTTGCTTCATGTAAGAGAGCATATAATCGGCGCCCTCTGTCTGATAGAGTCCATACTTCCATCTACATCCTTATTGTCTTCTGCAATATATAATTGGCTTTCTTGTCTAACAGAGTCCACGCTTCCATCTTGTTGTCTTCTACAAAAAGTCATAAGTCTTTTTCCAATTTCCTCTTGATTGTTGAGTTCTTTCTGTCTTTGCTTCTACTAAGTTTCTTCATGATTGATTCGGCTTATCTTGCAATAACTTTCACATGATTTGTATTTCATTCTTTCATGTGTATTATCTAATGATAACTCTTTTTATCTTGTTTTGTTCTTCCATAGGTATAGTTCTTCTTGGAACACATTATCTTCCAAGAGATAGATATACAAGATATGTACAGAGACGATGCAAACAAGAAATGTACAAGGAATAAGAAGAGT
>JASDQU010373353.1:65124-78097 GCA_032191745.1 Picea mariana | reverse complement strand
TCCTATTTTTCATGTTTCATGCTTAAAGAAGGTGATTGGAACCATGTGCCAAATTCAAACCAACCTTCCAGAGTTAGCTGAAGAAGGATCCATTTGGCTACATCTAGAAGCAGTTTTGGACCAGCGTGAGCGTCGCCTGCGTCAGAGAACCATCAAGGAAGTGCTAGGCTAGTGGAAAGATACGACTCCAGCAGATGCCACTTGGGAACCAGCTACCATTCTGCAACAGTTTCCACATCTAAGGCCTTGAGGACAAGGCTATTTTCAAGGGGGTGGATATGTTAAGATCCTAACCTGCACATAGGTAGATCAATGTATTCGGATGTAATAAAGGTCAATATTGTTGGTAACAATTATTGTCCTGGGCACAAGAGTATTCCGGTCTAAAGGTTGCACAAGAAGTGCCCAAGCGCAGCACGAAAAAATCTCATCTCAGGCTTCCAAGCAAGTAAGCGGGCGAAATTATATTTTCGATGGTCCAGATTCATCCATAGGAGAAGATCGACGGTCGGTGGGAAATCACGGTTAGCGGAGTTGCGTTGATATTAGTGCGATGGATAGCTCCCATATTGCATACAGGATGGATAGCAGCCATCCGTCCAAAGGAAGCGTGGCGCGAGATCTAGTCGTGTCAGCATTTCAACATTCGGGAGTTCAAAGGGTGAGAGTTCCATGTCATTATAAATCTCGAAGCCCCGAACCCTGAAGCGCTAAAATCACCCAAAGTCGGGCCCGTGGTATCACCAAGTGAGTTCAGGACTATCAGATATGAGAGGGATGAGTGGCGCCCAATTAATCCATCTCGGTGTTTCGCTCATCGCGACTGTGATAAGCAAGGATCAACTCCTTCCTATTCACGAATGCTGAAAGCACCTTTGAGAGTAAACGCAGGGTCACAGCCCATGGTCACTTGGGAAATAAAAGAGCTGTGCAAGAGGGGCCAAAGGCGTCGGGTTTAGTCACAGAAGAGATCATCATGATCTCCAGGTGCCATTTGATTCAATCTCATTCCTGGTTCTTGATTGGAGTAAATGAAGGTGAGAGGGGGTGGTTGAAACCTCTCCTCACTCATTAAGCATAAAGTATGGAGGATCTGGCAAGCTGTCTGCCCGAGAAGGTCCTATGTACCGATTTTTTCCAAAGACGCCATGTCGGGTCCTCGACTAGCCGAAGAGGTCTGCACACACTAGCTCGGCACTTAATGGCTCAACTACTCCCCTTGCAGGAGCCATGCGTAGTCAAGATGGAGTCTGACAAAGAATATCTGTCCAAGTTTGAATGAAGAGACACCATGCCTTGGATGACTGAGCACACCTCTGTTAGGTGATTTTTTTTGAGTATATAGACTCAGTCTTTGTATTTGGTACAGGATCGATGGTTGAGCAAGGCTCCTGGTTGTAAAACTTTAATGAAGCACTGTTATTCTGGTTATGCAGGGACTCTTGAGACTTCTTGCCTTACGAATGTCAGTTTTTTTCACGTCTTTGTCTATACTGTGTTAGAGCAGCTTGGAATTGGAGGATCCAGTCGAGTTGTAACTGTTATAGTATGATGTAGGTTGGATCACTGTAATAGTTGCATTGTTTCTAATCGCCCCTTGTAATTTTCTTAGCGTTGAACGACTTGGAATTGGAGGATCCAGTCAAGTCCCCATTTTAGTTTCTCAAAGCCTTGAACTAAGAGGATCTTGCATTCAGAGTTTTTCTTCTACAAACTATTGAAAGGCCTGTTGCCTGAGGTAGTTTTCTCACTCCTCTCACCAAGTCTTCAACTTGCTCATCTTTAAATCAACTCACTGACTGAAGTTAGATCAAGACCTCTTTGTTTCTTACATACCGGACTCAGTTCCCAAGTTAGAGCGATATCTTCCCGAGTCTCTACCCATTTGATCACTCATTAAAACTATCGTGACATAAAACTGATGGGCGTTGGGCTCTGCTTCCGCAAGCAATCCAGGAGTGACTTCCGACGCTAACATTTTCTGGCGCTGCTGCCAGGGACAAAGTTGAAAATTTTCCCTGGGATTAAACGACATTGAGCCTCTGATTCTGAAGGTGCATCAGGTATCAGAGCCTTTGAAGATTGATACTATGCACTTGGAGACTCCATTGTGACGACTCCACCGTGGCGAATCTACCGTGATAATTTTGACTTCTCATACTAACATTTTCTGGCGCCATTGTCGGGGATCGAACGCGGGTCACCCGCGTGTGTCTGCCTCTATCTACACCTAAAAATGATCCGGAAGTGGTTCTCAGAAAAGGAAAGGCCTCTGAAGAAGAAGCTTCCACCACCGAACTAGGTAATCCGCCATCTCCTTTTGTAGGAATTCCATTTTCTCCTCCTCAGTTTCTTAACAGACCTTTTTCTGAGGTTTCCTGTTTCCTGAATTTTGGGAGTGTTCCTGCTGAGTTTTCCCCTCCTGGTCTGGGATTGGAGGGAGAAATCCTTGTCACTCCCCTCTCCTCTAAAGCTGTACTTTGGCGTAGACCCAAGACCCCAGAAGATTTCCCCACTCCTATCTTTACCACTCCTACCCTTTTTACTGTTGCCACTACTGCACAAAGAGAAGCATCTACTGACTTGAGCTCATTAGCCTTCTCCTTAAATCCCCTTTTGTTTCATGTTCCACTTCAAGACTCATTCCAAGTAGCCCCTTCGCGAACTCCTTTTCCTCCAAGTTCTCCTTCACCTAATATCCCTATGGCTGGCGCTAATCCCCCTCTAAATAGAATGGATGCCATAGTTGCTGCAAGATATGCTCCCTTAATCCTACCCCATCCAATGAATCCTCTCCCTGCTGGAGATTACTTGAAGTATATGCCCAAGTTCACTGGGGAAGGGGACATAGCTGTGGAAGAGAACCTGGCTGCTTTCTACAGTTATGAAGACAACCTGAACATTGAAAATGAATATGTATGGATGAGAGTCTTCGTCCAGAGCCTAGATGGTGAGGTGAGGAAGTGGTTTAGAGGATTGGCCCCCAGATCTATTTCTGGGATCGAAGCTCTGGATAGTGCTTTCTTGAGGCAGTGGGGAGATAGGAAGGATTTCATGTATTACATGACAGAGTTCGGGTCTTTGAAGAAGATGGAAGGAGAGTCTGTCTCTAATTTCTAAAAAAGATTCAATAAGATGTATAATAAAATTCCTGCTGAGATAAAACCCTCAGAAGCCTCGGCCAAGATTTCTTATGCTAGTGCGTTTGGTCCCGATTTCTGTCTTTTATTCAGAGAAAGAAGAGCCACTTCCTTAGCTCAAATGAAAGATGCGGCCATAGAGGTGGAATCTAATGTATTAGCAGCTAATAGACTGAGGAACAAGGCCGACGCATATAGGAGAAAGGGAAGATCTGAAGCGTCAACTTCTAGCCCGTCGGTGCCCCACCCTCAAGTGGATGACCTGACCAAGATGGTGAAGTCTTTGTCTGCAGCGATGAAGAGAATGAAGGTGGAGGGGAGGAAAGCATACAAGGGATCTCAAAGCATTGAAAATAAAGGATGATTCAGGAGGCCAAACAATGTTGTTTCACCAACTGTGCAAAGAGAGAGGGGAAGAGACAGAGAAGACCAGAAAATTCAGGCCCATTTCCAAAACAATTTTATGGCCAGGGAAGAAGAAGGGGAAACATATGAGCTTGATCCTGAAATCCATTGCTTCAGAGACACTTCTCCTTTTACTCATCTCACTCAATCAGCATATGAGGAGTCTCTCATGGACAATCAACTAAATGAACTGAGCAAGGAAAACAAGGCTAGTGGCAGCCAAGGCAGGTATGGCCCGAGGTCCAAGAAAAGGAAAGTAGCACCTGATGCTCCTGAGTAGTTCACTAGAACATAGAAACTTGCTAATGAAGTAGCATACAGTCACATAGGTAAGAAGACCCGACCTCTCTCTCCCATAGTCCAGAGTCATGTTCCCGAAATAAGAGAAATCCTGAAGCTTACATCTTCTTTTAATTTCGAGCATGAAATTCAAAAGATTCGAATCCCTATGCCCCTAACTGAATTGATTAAACACGAAGGGTTCAAAAGATTCTTCTCTGAGCTTTTACAGTCTGAGGTCTCATGCCTTCTCACAGACTCCATCAATTTGCAAGATGAAAAGCCTGCAGTTATTCTAGGTCCTATGGTAGAAGACAAGAATGACTCATCCCCTCCCTTCTACACTTCCTTGAACATACATGACAAGGTACTGCACAACTGCTTGATGGATTCGGGGACTTCTCACAACCTCATGCCCAAAACTGTCATGGAAGAGTTAGGGCTAGAAGTCACCCGAGCCTACCATGACCTTTATTCCTTTGAATTCAGGAAAGTTCAATGTCTAGGAGTCATCAAAGACCTGGTCGTGACCTTGTTTCAATTGCCCATGAAAAATGTGGTCATGGATGTTGTAGTGGCTGATGTCCCCCCCAAGTTCGGTATGTTGTTATCGAGATCTTGGATAAAAATACTGGGGGGAACTCTGTAGATGGACCTAACCTATGCTACTATCCTAGTGTTTAGAGGAGAGCATAGGAGGCTATACAGAGAAGCCCAATTGGCCTATATAATCAGTGATGAAGCCAATCCTACCAACCATCCCATTTTTGCCTTGGACACTGATTTAGGTTCCAATTTACTACAGCTCACTCATGCTCCCGAGCCTCCTCTTAAACTCAGAAAGAGGCCCACCACTCCTCATGGATTTTCTTCCCCCATCTCCCCCGTCTGGAAAATGTTTTTTGATGGAGCCTCTTCCAGGGAAGGCGCTGGTGCTGGGGTATTTTTTGTATCACCTGCTCAGGAAACCATGTCTCTTTCATACAAGCTAGAATTTGAAGCTACTAACAATGTGGTAGAATACAAAGCTCTTGTTCTAGGATTAAGAGATGCAAAGGAAATGGGAATTCAGGAGGTAGCAGTGTTCGGAGATGCAGAGTTGGTGGTCCAACAGATCAGAAATGCTTATCAGGCTAAGCATCCTCGACTCAGGAGTTATAGAAAGGAGGTATGGGACCTAATTGATAGTTTCTTCTCATCATTTAACATTTATTTCATCTCAAGAGAGAATAAAATAGTGGCAGATTCCTTGGCTACATCAACAAGCAATTTCAAAGTGCCCTTGCCTCCTAAATTCAGATATGATGTAGAAGTAAAATACACGCCCTCCATACCTGACAATGTCAAGCATTGGAAGGTGTTCGAGGATGATCTTGAGGTCAAAATATTCTTGGAGACCGTTGAAGAATTTTCAGAGATGCATATTGAGCAAGACTCTGTCTCTGAAGAAAATCTTGATGGGGGTAATTTTCTGAATAAGATTGCAGAGCGTAACATTGTGCAGCTGCCCAACAATCATATTCCAAGGGGACTGGTTCCTTTGGAAAGGCTTTTTGATAGAAATGATGTATCATTAAAAGGGGAAATCTTGGAGGATGATGCTGATACTATTCAGTGCAACATTGGTATTAAGAGTGAGCCCAAGTTGGTCAAATTGTCAAGAAGTCTGACAAAGGAGCAAAGGTCTGAATACGCTGGACTTTTGAGGGAATTTGTTGATGTTTTTCTTGGACCTATGAAGATCTCAAAACATATAACACTTCTGTCATTGAGCATAAAATCCCATTGAAAAGGGAGGTGAAGCCATTTAGGCAGAAGCTAAGACAGATCAATCCTATGTTGCTGCCTATCATGGAGAGGGAAGTGAATAAGTTGCTACAGGCCCAGATCATCGTACCAATGAGATATTCAGAGTGGGTGGCCAACTTGGTACCAGTAAGTAAAAAGAATGGAGAAATCAGACTCTGTGTAGACTTTAGAAACCTGAACAGGAGCTCAAGAAAGGATAACTACCCCTTACCAAAGATGGAACATATACTGCAGAGGGTAACAAGAGCATCCAAGATGTCCATGGTCGATGGTTTCTCCGGCTTCAATCAAATCTCTGTTCTTCCTGAGGACAGGGAAAAGACGACATTTACCACTCCATGGGGCACATTCATGTATGCCAAAATGCCTTTTGGATTGATGAATGCAGGGGCAACGTTTCAACGTGCCATGGATATAACTTTCATTGGGGAAAAGGATAAATTTGTGGTCATCTATCTGGATGACATAACAATATTTTCGAAATTTGATAAAGAACACTGTTGTCATCTCAGAAAGGTTTTCCTGAAATGCAGGAGTTTTGGCATTTCATTAAACCCCAAGAAATCTCTGTTCTCCATGCAGGAGGGAAAGTTACTAGGCCACATAGTATCAACGGAAGGGGTCAAGATCGATCCTAGCAGAGTCGAGGCAATAAGATCCTTATCAATCCCGAGATCCAGGAAGGAGGTCCAATCTTTCCTCGGCAAGATTAATTTTCTGAGGAGATTTATTCCTAACTTTGCCGAGGAGGTAAAACTCATAATAGCCATGTTAAGAAAAGGAAATGAAGTAAGGTGGACTTCTGAATCGCGAAAGTCCTTTGAGAAAATAACGAAGGCCTTGACTGAATCCCCTATGCTTATCAGTCCTGATTACTCAAAGGATTTCCTTATTTTCTCCTTTGCCTCACCTGACACAGTGGCTGTTGTTTTATTACAGACAAATGAGGTTGGGCGAGAGAAGCCTATTTCCTATTTCAACCGAGCATTGAGGGATGTCGAAGTCAGTTATGACACTATGGAGAAGCAGGAATATGCCTTGGTAAAGGCTCTCAAGGAATTTAGAATCTATGTTCTGCAGTCAAAAATCATTGCCTATGTCCCCTCAGCTGCTATTAAAGACATTCTTATTCAACCTGACATAGACGGGAGGAGGAGTAAGTGGATAGCCAAGATTCTAGAATTTGACCTAGAAATAAATCCTACCAAATTGATCAAAGGTCAAGTTTTAGCCAAGATGTTGGCTGAATCCAATTGCCAAGCTTTGGGGGTAAATTTCATCAACGAATGCTCAGGAATTTAGCAGGGTCAACTTTCTGAAATAGACCCTCAAAGGGAACCCCATTTGGCTCGATGTCCCTGGTATAAGGATGTCATATATTTCCTGTAGGAGTTGCGGCCTCCAGACGGCCTGCAAAGAAACAAGGAAAAGGCTATGAAGCTCAAAGCAGTCAGATTCTGCCTTATCGATCAAGTTTTATATTGGAAAGACCCCCTAGGGTTTCTTTTGAAATGTGTAGATCCGCAAGAGGCTGACAGGATCATGGTTGAATTTCACGACAGCCTATGTGGAGGGCATCATTTCTGGAAAACCATGGCCTACAAAATCCTCAGGGCTAGATACTACTACCCCATCGTATTCATTGACATTTGCAAAAGGGTCAGAGCCTGCATCAAATGTCAAATATTTGGAGGAAAACAACAGCTCAAGTCTTTGCCTTTAAATCATGTGGTTGTTTCAGGACCTTTCCAGCAATGGGGCCTAGATTTCATTGGAGAAATTCACCCCGCTTCTAGTGGGCAGCACAGATGGATCCTGACTGCTACAGATTTCTTTACCAAGTGGATTGAATCTATCCCCACCAGGAGTGCTTCCCATAAGGTAATCATTGGATTCATGGAAGACCTCATCACAAGATTCGGCTGCCCAAGTAAGATTTTCACTGATAACGTAGCCTCTTTCAGGGCTGAACTGTTAGCCAAGTTCTGTGAGCAATTTGGGATGAAACTGATTCACTCCACCCCATACTATCCCCAGGGCAATGGTTTAGCGGAGTCCTCCAACAAAAGCCTGATAAGGATCATCAAAAGACTGTTGGAAGACAACAAGAAGGCCTGGCATTCAAGATTGAAATTTGCTCTATGGGTCAATCGAGTGACCATGAAGAGATCTCTAGGCATCTCTCCTTTCCAATTAGTCTATGGAGCAGAGGCTATTTTTCCCTCCCATTTAGCCATTCCTATAGCAAAATTCCTCCAGGATCATCTAGAGGAGCCTGATGACATAATAAAAAGAATTCGTCAGCTAGTGGAAGTCCAGCAGGCCAGGGAGCAGGTAATGAGCAAAATTTAGGACTATCAGCAGAGGGTCAAGCAGGTTTTTGATAAGAAGGCCAAGAAGGAAGAGTTTCGGATAGGAGACCTGGTACTGAAATGGGATGCTCCTAAACAAGATAAAGGCAAGCATGGGAAATTCGAATCCCTGTGGATCGGGCCTTTCAAAGTTTCTGAAGTATTCTCAAATAACACCTATAGGTTACGGGATTTGAAGGATCAAGAAGCTTTCAATGGACCTGTGAATGGGCATTTCCTAAAAAGATTTTTCTCTTGATCCGCACATGGCTCTTTCACGATTGTAAATATTGTTTTTCTTTCTGTCTTTAAGTTTTAAATAAATGACTCCATAGCCCAACCGCAAGGCACTGGAACTGCAAAATGAGTTCTTAGAGTATCGCAGGGATGACTCTATCCCCCATGGAGCCTAATGTTAGTAACAATTCTTGTCCTGGGCACAAGAGTATTCCGGTCTGAAGGTTGCACAAGAAGTGCCCAAGTGTAGCACGCAAAAATCTTGTCTCAGGCTTCCAAGCAAGTAAGTGGGCAAAATTATATTGTCGACAGTTCGGATTCATCCATAGGAGTAGATCGACGGTCGACGGGAAATCACGGTTAGTGGAGTTGCGCTGAGATTAGCATGATGGATAGCTCCCATATTGCATACAGGATGGATAGCAGCCGTCCGTCCAAAGGACGCGTGGCGTGAGATCTAGTCACATCGGCATTTCAACATTCGGGAGTTCAAAGGGTGAGAGTTCCATGTCGTTCTACATCTCGAAGCCCCGAACCCCGAAGCGTCGAAAGCACCCAAAGTCAGGCCCGCAGTATCAGCAAGTGAGTTCAGGACCATCATATTTGAGAGGGACTTGTGGCACCGAATTAATCCATCTCGTTGTTTCGCTCATTGAGACTGTGATAAGCAATGATCAAATCCTTCCTATTCACGAACGTCGAAAGCTCCTTTGAGAGTAAACGCAGGGTCACAGCCCATGGTCACTTGGGAAATAAAAGAGCTGTGCAAGAGGGGCCAAAGGCATCGGGTTTAGTCACAGAAGAGATCATCATGATCTCCAGGTGCCATCTGATTCAATCTCATTCCTGGTTCTTGATTGGAGTAAATGAAGGTGAGAGGGGGTGGTTGAAAACTCTCCTCACTCATTAAGCGTAAAGTATGAAGGATCTGGCAAGCTATCTACCTGAGAAGGTCCTATGTACCGATTTTTTCCAAAGATGCCATGTCAGGTCCTCAACTAGCCGAAGAGGTCTACACACGCTAGCTCGACACTTAATGGCTCAGCTACTCCCCTTGCAGGAGCCATGCGCAGTCAAGATGGAGTCTGACAAAGAATATCTGTCCGAGTTTGACTGAAGGGACACCATGCCTTGGATGACTGAGCACGCCTTTGTTAGGTGAATTTTTCTGAGTATATAGGCTCAGTCAGTCTTTGTATTTGGTACATGATCGATGGTTGAGCAAGGCTCCTGGTTGTAAAACTTTAATGAAGCACTATTGTTATGGTTATGCAGGGACTCTTGAGACTTCTTGCCTTATGAATGTTAGTTTCTTTCACGTCTTTGTCTATACTGTGTTAGAGAAGCTCAGAATTGAAGGATCCAGTCGAGTTGTAACTGTTATAGGATGATGTAGGTTGGATCATTGTAACAGTTGCATTGTTTCTAATCAGCCCTTGTAATTTTCTTAGCGCTGAACGACTTGGAATTGGAGGATCTAGTCAAGTCTCCCTTTCAGTTTCTCGAAGCCCTGAACCAAGAGGATCTTGCATTCAGAGTTTTTCTTCTACAAACTGCTGAAAGACCTATTGCCTAAGGTAGTTTTCTCACTCCTCTCACCAAGTCTTCAACCTTCTCATCTTTAAATCAACTCATTGACTGAAGTTAGATCAAGACCTCTTTGTTTCTTACATACTGAACCTAGTTCCCGAGTTAGAGCGATATCTTCCCGAGTCTCTACCCATTTGATCACCCATTAAAACTATCGTGACATAAAACTGATGGGCGTTGGGCTCTGCTCCCGCAAGAAATCCAAGAGTGACTTCCGATGCTAACAAATATTAATAAGGCCTTTAAATAAAATAGAATAAGGCAAATGTAAGAAGACCTAATAGAAGGTTTTGCTTCTAGAAGGATCTTCCTCTAGATGCTTCTTTTAATAGACATATTTAGTATAAATAAGGGTCGAGGGTATGAAAACCCTACCTTGGAGATTATTGTAACAAAGCTCTTCTCAACTGGAGGTTGCCCCCTCGAAGAGGCCTGTGAACATTGCTTTCTGAATCAAAGTGCTATTTCAGTTGTTGTTCTTATATTATTTTTGTGTTACTGTGGGGATTCTACTGGTTATATTACTGTTATTCTTCCATTTCTAGCATTTTATTTCTATTCTGCATATTTATTATATCTGGTATCTTATAATATCAAGCTTCACAACCTTCATCCTTGTCTGAGAAGCACACTGTCAACAAGGTGCGAAATTGTACACATTCCACGATGTTCTTCTTGTGGGCTTCCCACCATCTACCTGGTGTTGATTTCAAGGCTTCATCTAGTGCCAAAAACCTCTGTTGTATTGGTACAATTACTTCAAATTCAAGTAGAAATGTCTCTAAATTATTCAAGCCATAAAATGTAGGAAGATTACTTACTTCTGTGCCAATCCAACGAATTGCCTTGATCAATCTGGCACACCTCCGCATAGAGACTTCATACATTTTGTTCTTCCAATTTTCCAATGCTTCTTCTGAATATGACGAGCATGCACTCTCACTTTGCCCACTTAGATTTCCATCTACTGTAGGATTTAATATAATATTTCTGTCCTGTTTTCAGTTTATAGATGTTCTCTAGCTCGTAGGCACAATCTTCTTCTCTTATAGGTTCTGTGTATCTGTGACCTTCCTCAGGATCAAGAGGTGCAATGACCCTAAGGCCATCACCCTCAAATGTTATTCTTCTCTTTTTTAGGTCAACAAAAATCAAATTGTTGAAAGCCCAATCAATACCCAACAACGCAGGATAAGGACAACTATCATCAACAATCTTGATCACTTTGAAGTCTGCAAATTTCCTCACTCCGTCGATGTCCACAACGACATGCTCTAGTCTTCCAAAGGGGCTCACTGCCTGCTGATTAGACATTCTAAGCCTAATAGGAGATTAAATAAATTTAGGTTTTCCCATCAATTCCCAAGTCTGCTTCATCATAAAATTTACTTCTGATCCGAGGTCGAGGACCACATAGTCCATGTCGTAGTCTCCAATCTGAGCACTAAGGTGAAGTTCCTTGATTGTCGTCCTTTTTCTAGATACTTTATTCACAAATCTACTCAACATAGGATCCACTCTTCCAATTTCATATTGTATTATCAAGTGTTGTAGTTCCCGCACAACTCTTTCATATTTAATCAAATTGATATAAGTATACAAGAAGTCCACAAGCTTGCTTACCTCTTTTCCTTTCCTAAGTGGGATAGACTAATCAAATGTTGGAGGCATTTCACATTCCCTTACTTATGGTGGTGCCCTAGATGAAGAATCTTGTTCACCTACAAATTATCTTCTTGCTTCTTCAAAAGTATGCTTCTCTTTCCTTGGATCGAACAATGGCTCCTTCTATGAAGCTCTTCTGATCCCTGATCCATCTATAATATTTATTGGAGTCACCCTATCTTTTCCTGTGAAAATGCCTCCTCTAGTAATAACAATGACTCTCGGTTCCTAACCATGAGGTTCAACTGATATTATTTGGACTTGATGGTTTCCACCTCGTCTTTCCTGAACTTAGGCTAACAATACTGGACAGTTTTCAATGACATGGTCGAATGAATTACAGTAGCTGCAGGTGGTGCAAGGGTTATGACAATACCTTTCCAAATGACCTAGCTAAGCCCAGTTATAGAAAATAATATGGCCTCGACCTTGACCCATGACTCCTCCTAATTCTCTTCCTCCGAACCCACTGCAAGGATCTGAACCCGCCGCGAGGATTGAAGTTTCCTCTTCTCGGGGAATTGAACTATATAGCGTTTCCTTCTTTCTATAATTCTCCTTGAATTCTATATGCATCCCTTTACCTTTAATGCATGAGGTCATAATCCCTACAGTCCTTCTCATCATGCCCCAAAGATTTGCAGAATGTACAATAAATATTGGTGGGTGTCTGGACATATTTCTACATATAATAACATTCACAAGGGTGATGTCTAGTTCTACATAAATCGCACCATGGTAGAGTAGCCTGCTTCAAAGGGTTAGGGGCTCTAGAGGCCAAGTATTCATTAAATAAAGGACAATACTCTTTGTCATGGCCCTCTGCTTTACATATGATACACCAAATGTCTTCTCTTTTCTCCTTTCCTTTATCTTTCTTCATGTCTTCAACCTGTAAAGATAAACTAGTTAATTGATTCAAAATCTGACTCATACCTGGATTGGATTCTCCTACAGGGGCTGCTTCTAGTTTCATGGAATTATCTAATTCTTCGGCTTGCAAAGCAACCTTTTGTTGCATCAAAGAAAATCTAATGTGTGACAGGAGGGCAATGATGAACCATTCCTTATGTTGTTCGTCTAGAATATGAAAACTTAAATGGTCTGTCAAGGTATTAGACCTATGATAAAATTCCCAAACAGGTTCAGTCACCTTCTTCTTGATTTCCTTTAACTCTGTAATGCACTGCGACTCCGACTTAGGCTTCTTGAACTCTGCACTCAACACAGTCTTGATTTCATTCAATGGTTTAGGTTGTACAGATTCTGTAACAAATTTCATATACCAACTCAATGCACGATCCTTTAAGGTAGTACTAAACTGGGCCCTCTTAACAGCTTCGTCGATGACTTGCTTAATGCTCCATACAACTTTGCATAAGAACCAGTGTTGGTCAGGATCCTCAGATCCATCTCCTATGAAAATGGGTAACCTCATTTCATTTGCCATGTATTTTCCTTGGTTTCTCAACTGAGTATGTACTAAATTTCTTGTAA
>JASDQU010373353.1:8964-21207 GCA_032191745.1 Picea mariana | reverse complement strand
TTATCTAGAAATCCCTCACTAAATATTTCTCAGTTGTGGGGGAAGGTTTGGCATGGAGAGTTGGAAATGGAACCATAGTCAGAATGGGTTCAGATCCTTGGTCAGGTAGTGGAAGAAGTCATCTCATGCACCAGGAGCTAATAACTCATCTTAATCAACGTGGGATTTTCCACCTAGCACAAATTGCCAATCCTTTAAAACCTCAGTGTGGAGAAAAGCCTGGAAATATGCATCTCTGTTGAGTTTGGGGTATGACCAAGTGATCCTTTGGGAAGACTATATCAAAGCGCTCAAAGTAGGTCATATTCACATCTAAGATAGGGAGGATGAGTTAGTCTGGAAACACAATCCTCTTGGGGTCTATATTCCAAATTATACCCAAATAAACATTGATCTACTTAAACATGAACCTTATTGGTGGTGGAAGGGGTTCTGGAAATTAAAATTTCCTTTAAAAACACGCCTCTTCCTCTAGTGCTTGCTCAAAAATAAGGTTCCAACTTGGGATAGAATGAAGCTAAGAGGTCTAAAGGGATCAAGTTGGTGCCCTCTATGCAAAGAAAGCGAGGAAACAATATCACACCTATTTCTTAATTTTCCTTTTGCCAATCAAATCTGGACAGAATGCTTAAATGTCTTAAGGAAACAGTGCAGGTGGCAAGGCCCTAACATTGAAGAGACATGGAGGTATTGGGTTAAAAACACACATTTCTCCAACATAAAATCCACCCCCCTTCTCATAAACTGAGGAATTTGTTTGAATTGAAATTCATCTATATTCAATGACCAAACCTCCATTCCAGATCATATCATTGCACAAAGCCTCAATATTCTCTCTCATTTCCATCAAGGAAAGGACTTACCCCCAGTGCGGACTATAGTGGAATAAATTATTGATAGCTCTAGGATGTGGGCCTATTTTTATGGGGCCTCTCAAAATGATGGAAGAATATATGGAGGAGGGGTTGTCCTCTATATTTATGATACCCACTTCTTCAAGATAAAAATGGGGTTCGGTCATGGGACAAATAATTTCGCAGAATTGATGGTTTTAAAGCTCTTACTCACCTTTGTTGGGAAAAAGGGATATCCTCTTTACAAATATTTGGGGACTCTATGATGGTTATAAATTGGATCAATAAATCCAAATTGTGTCATAACATAAGGCTTACTCCTCAACTAGAAGAGGTTCTTTTAATTCCGGACACTTATGAGTTTTTCACAATTTTTCATGTCTACAAGGAGCAGAACAAAATAGCAGATAAGCTCTCAAAAGAAGGTTCACTTTTAAATTTTGTTCAATGGAAAATAGCATAAGAAAGAGAGGGATCCCATCTTGAATACTTTCATGGACATTATATTTACATGGAGGATTGTGGGGGAATTTCCCATCCGGTTTGATCTCATCAAAGTTTTTTTTTTTTATGTCCATGTTCTTGTGGTCAAATGTTTTGATATCAGTTTTGGTTTACAAATACACCCTTTCAAGGTTGATTCAACAATATTTTTTATAGGATAAGGTTCCTGGCAGTCTATGGAAGCAGTTCTGGAAAACATTATGAAGGCTTCGTGTCAACCGAAAATCAAGTTTCAGATCTCAGGTTTTTTTGCAGCAATTTCTCTGTGTTTCTTGTATGAAAATCTCATAACAGAGACAATTTGAGTATATCCATATATGGATACATTGTATAGATCCCTCTCATTGGATGGGAATAGAGGTTTGACAGACTAAATGCATGTTTAGATGCATTCTTCAAAATGTAAATTTTATTTCTTCTTGAAATACAATTTACGCTTTTTTCCTTGAGGAAAAAAATAAAGATTTAAAAATAAACCTTTGTTTTATTTAAAATAAAATAAAACTATTCTAAAATAAAAATCTTATGATAAAGAGAATTTATTCAAAATTACACTAATTTTTATTTATTTATTATTATTATTATTATTTTGTTTTATATTTACAAAACTAAAAAAATTTACAATCCTAACTTATAAATCATAGACAATTCCAAATTACTAAAATTTGGACTATGTTACAACATCTGGCTCCATCTGGGGATTGTGTCTCCCTGCAAGACACTAAAGAACATGCATACCAAGTTCCTTTTATTGGGTTATGGAGTCACTATTCTATAGGAAACTAATGAGATAGTCCTAGTGAATGGTGTTTTCTCCATGAGATAGTTCTAGTCACCCCAACATCACAGACCTTTCTTCACTGCCAGGGAGCATCCATAGCCCCGATGAAGATACCTGCATTTCCCACTTGAATTTCCTTTCACCATATCTTTAATTTTTTTTGACAATTTTGTAGGAGATGGGGGCAATTGATATGCTTTTTAACATTTAGGGGAAGATGTTTGTTAACCAAGAATGAGTCATATATGGATGAGTTATAAAGTATACTCATAGGTTTTTTGATTCCCTTAGATATAACTTTATCATTTCCATATCTTAGTTAGTGATATATCTTGAGTAAAACAACAAACTACAAGTTTGACTCTAAATCCTTTATTTAGAAAGAGATTACCTAAAACATACCTTTTCAACTTTAGTGAGTGTATTAAAATATTATCCTTTCTGGTTTTTAGTTAACATATTAAAATTGTAATCAGTGGTTTAAGACAGTTTGTTCTATCAAGATTTTTAGAAATTTGAGAAGAGAAGAGATTTCTTTTTCTAGGGAGAATAAAATGACAAACTTTCTCTAAGAAAAAAGAGAAACAATGTTTTTTTATATTTGTTTCGATAAATCCAGATTTATTTCAGTGTAATTTACTAAAAACAAAGAAATGACTTAAATAAAAATCAAAGAAAATAGACTATATACAATGATTGGTAGAATGAAAATTTAAAATTGAATAAAGTGCTTCAGGAACCTCCCATTCATAGTAAATTCCAACATATTTCCTTCCAAATTCTGAAGAGACAATGGAATGTTTCCCTCCATTGCAGTAATCTTGTAGGGTCCCAACCATAAATGATCAAAATTTCCATGTTTGATAGGATGTTCTCTCCTGCTATCCCATTTTAATACTAGATCACCAGGGGAAAAATTTCTTTGTTTTGCTCTTCTGTCAAAGATAACTTTCATCTTATCTTGATATTCCTGACATTTTTGGTCAACTTGCTCTCTCATCTATTTTACTTCAATCGGCTAGTTCATTCTTTTGGTAAGGTCATTGGGTTCTTCCTCAGTATCATGCATAAATTTCATCACGGGCATAGCAAGGTTAATAAGGAAAGCAACATCAATGTCAATGTGTCCCATCTCTCTTTTACATGAATTTCCTAGAAAAGAATGAGAGTTGGATTATTGTACTCTTTGAAAATTGTTTCCATCTCATTTCCCTCAATTCATGGGCTATATCTATCTTCATTTTCTCAGTTGTGTCTTTTAGTTGATTTCCTAGAAATCAATGAGATTCAGATTATTGTATTCATGGGTTGTATTTGTCTTCATTTTATTAGTCGTGTCTTTTACGGAATTGGAATGTCGTTGTGCCTCATCTCGCTTTTAGGTTGTTTCCTAGAAATCAATGAGAGTTGGACTATTGAATTCTTTCAAAAATTCAAAATTGTTTCCATCAATCCATGGGCTGTATCTCTGTTGTGTCTTTTGGATGAGGATATATTTTCTCTGTCATGTTTGAAGCACTCCAAATTTTTATCTCATACACCTGAAAACGAGAATTATGAACATTCAAGTGGTTGACTAATTATGGCCATAATAAGTGGCCATAAATGGGAAAACAACATCAATGCCATAAAAAGTTCTGTAATATTTATAAATGAAGACCTCATTCCAGAAGATTGAGATAAATTAAGGAAGGAGGTTCAAAAGGCAAAGGAAGCTACAGAGGAATGAAAATGGGCAATAATTAGGAACCATAMARTTATTATTAGGGATAGAGAACAAAAGGATAACAATAAATAACAATATGAGACACTTCRGATCCTTTCTTGGAACTTTTGATGATTGCCTTGGAACAAAGGGCCTATATTAAGTTGGATCCCACGTGAAATTGTTATTCAATTTCTAGTTGAAAATTGGGATCATGAGRAATGTAAGGTCCCTAACATAGACARATTTATATTGTGGTCAACATGGAACAAGGGATCCTCCCGTAGAGGGGTTGGAGGAATGACTTGTTACATAAGAACACACATTTCTCCTCACATTCATCTTCATAAAAAAGAMCCTCTCAATCAGTTCATTTGGTGGATATTTCATATATCAATATTAAGAAGATGTATATAGCAATTTTTTATTTTGCRCCTATTAATTCTACCTTTTATACAAAAAACAATCTAGATAAAAATTGTCCCTATAAAAGCTTAGAACAAGATATTTCAAGTCTGAGAAATGAAGGTAGTATCCTCCTTCTAGTAGAMTTTAATGTTAGAACTGCAATTGATCATGCTACTATCTTAAGAAATGATTCCAACCCTAATCCTCTRTGGCTAGAAGAGGACCTTTTTTTAGCTAATAGATACAAGAGAAAATCGAAAGACTTGACCGAGAATTCATATGGTACTGAGTTAATCAAGCTTTGTAGTTTTCAAGATCTAATCATTTGCAATGCTCCAATGAAGTGGCCAAAATCTAACTAGATGACTTGTATCCATGGGATGGGTAGTAGTGTTATGGACCATGTGATATTATATATCCCTGTTTACAACCAAATAGTAAATTTTGACCTTTTAAACGACCATGAACATGATCCTGATCATAGATATTTAACCCCAACTCTAAACTTTATGATACAAAAAAAAACCCTTGAATATATCTTTGGTAACCAACAACATCTACTTTTTGACAAAAATAAAGATGTTCTATTTTTAAAGGACTTAAACACCAAATTAAATCTTCTATCATACAAAAACAATATTAAACACATTTATCATAATTTTACAACAATCCTCTCTACCTCCATAAAAAAAATTCTCTATTGAAGTGTTGTGTACAAAGAAGAATAGAATTTCCAACCCTTGGTATGATAATGAGTGTAAGCTTGCTAGAAAAGCCATTAGGGATGTCTGTAATGAGTCTTTGAAATATGATAAGATTAATAGATACAAAGTCCTAATTAAAAGAAAAAAAAGGCACTACATAAATAGAAAGCAAGAGAATGTTTTTCACCTTTCTAAGGTATATCCAAAGAAATTTTGGAGGCAAATTTTGACTCATAAAAAGAAAATGCTATGATTCCCCTGACAAAATAGAATTCCTACCTTAAAAATCTGTATGAATCCTGTAATGCCATGGACAAAATTCCAAAATTTTCTACAGAAAAGGATGCTTTTTCTATAGAAGACATAAAGTTTGGGGTTACACGACTTGCAAATAGGAGAACTAAGGATATTGAGGGCTACCAAGACAAAATATTAAAAATTGGAGGGCCTATTATGATCCCTCACAAACACAAGCTCTTCAATTTAGCAATCAAACAGGGCTTCCCTAAAACTTGGAATGAAATCCTCAGTGTACCTATTTTTAAAAGTGGGGATAAAATCAATCCATTTAATTATAGGACCATTACGATTAGCCTTATTTTATCCAAGATTTATGGAAGTATTTTGGAAAAGAAGATAAGCATATGGCTATAAAACCACGGAAAAAGAGCTAAAGGTTAGTTTGGTTTTAGAGGTTATCATTCAACTATGGACCACCTTATCATGCTTAGGATCATTGCATATGAGTGTCGCAAAAAAAAACCAATCTCCTTTGTTATTTCATTGACTTTAGGAAATATTTTGACATTGTTCCTAGGACCAACCTTTGGAATAGGTTAGAAGAGCTAAAAGTTCCCTTCGGGCAKAGATTTTCTATGATAAGGTTGTATGAGAATGTTATTTCCAATTTTAGGAGCACTAAGGGTTGGTCAGAAGAAATCAAATGCAATATAGGASTCAAGAAAGGTTGTCCCCTTTCCCCTACCCTTTTGGGCATTTACATTGACAAGTTAGAAGATTATTTGGAAGTCATGGGTTGAGTTGGAACAACTCTTGTTAGTATAATAATCATCCTTTTTATCTATGCCAATGATATTTTTCTTATGGAAAGGARTCCCTCTGACCTTAGTAAGAATCTTATAATCCTCAAATACTTGTGCTTTAGTACATGTATGACTGTGAATASTAAAAAAATGAAGGTTATGGTCATTAAATCCAACAAGATCACCTATAATAATTTTGTATATGACAATAATATCTTGGAGGAAGTGCCTTTGTACAAGTATCTTAGAATTGATATTCATCACAAGCTCAATTGGAACTATAGCTTTGAGAAAAGGATAAATGGAGGGTGGGAAGCTTATTATGGGCATGAAAATAATTGCAAATTAGCATACCTTTGGTTATGGGATAAGAAAGAGCTCATCTTTGAGACTCTTGTAACTCTTATTATATTATATGGATGTGAATTTTGTGGATGCAGTATCTCTTGAGAATCCTAGAGAAAGATAGATCAAATCCAAAAGAATTTTATAACTTGTAATCTCAAAATTAAGGGAAATACACCTTATCATATCCTCATCATCAAAGCGAGCATTTCCCCCATTGAGATCATAACTATTATTAGGTACTTAATGTACAAGAACAAGATAAACAACATGGATAACAAGAGGCTCCCCAAAATTGCTTCAAACTCTATCCAAAATCACCAACGACTCAAGCGGGGATGGCATAATGATGCCAAGTCTTGGCTAAATCATTGAGGAATAAAAGAAGAAGTTATTATGCATAATAGTGATGATATTAAAAATATTGTTGTAATATACCTAGTATATCACATTTCTTATTATTTAATAATATGTTATATGTTTGTTATTATGTAAATGGACATTATAATGTAAATGATAATTCAATGATAAGTCATGACCTTTGGAAAGAGCATGACTTATCATTCCCCACATGTATTTATATACACATATTGTATTTCATATGTCTTCATGAAGTGGATCACCAGATCCACTTCATTTGATATTTGGCCAACCCCATCATTTCAGAGTTTCTCTGAGAAATCTAGGTTGTTGACCACATCAGGGCATTTTTCCATTAAAAAAAAATCATCAAAAAATTACCATTGAAGAAATAATCCTTCTATTGCCATAAAATTAGAAGAGTTAGTACGAGATATCAAGAAGAAGAAGAAAAAAAAATAAAAATAAAAACAAACAAATAAATGAAGGAGAAGAAAAGAAAGAACCAAAAAAAGATAATTTAAAAGAAAATGTCCAAAGAAGAAGGAAGAGTAAATTCTGATTCTATTGTTGGTGATTTACAGGCCCATGGTTTTGGAAAACCATTGGCCCATGGTATTTCCCTACAATATTAAAAAATAATTTACAGTGGTAATTTTTTACAACTTTTTAACACGTGGGGTTGAAGACAAAATAAAAAGTCAATGACCTAAGTCTTTTGGAGTAATATTAATTCAACCTCAATTAACATGTGTAAATTATATTTATAAAGGAAAAGTAAGAAGAGAGAGAATTAAAAGAAAGAGTTAAATTTTCATAAGTTACAAAATTATTTTAAATAAAAAGTGATAAGGTTTAAAAGATTATAAAGGGAATTATTAAAGTTGTTTAATACCTTTTATTAAATTGGAAGGAAACCAAAGTAATATTCAAACTATTAAAAGGAGGAATATATATTTATAAATGAGACATATATTGAATATTTGAGAAAAAAAAAGAAAACCATGAATAATGAATTCAATATATAAATCTAAATTTTGGACTAAATTCATTTTTGGTGAAATGGAGTTTGAGTATATGACAATTTTTAAAAATCACAATCGTTTTTGTCCAATTTGTGGGAAATCATTTATAATGGAAGAATATAAAGATAACTCACAAAGGAAATCACTAATATTAAAAGTTGAACTAGGAAATTATAAAGACATCAATAGCAAATCACAGTTGGAATTATTGAGATGAAGAAATATTTTAATGGGTTAACATTTAGAAAAATAATCTTTACTTTAAAGAGAGAAATCAGGAACTCATCACACAAATTGAAGAACTAGAAACCAAAAAATAAAAAATGGACAAAGAATTACTAGAATGAGATGAAGAAATATCACGATTAAAAAATCATAATCAAAATTTACTAGTAAAAATCAAGAAGTCAAACCACAAGAAACAAGAGAATAAAAATTTAGAACAAGAAAATTAAGGTCTCAGAGAGAAAATAACCAAAAAATAGGAAGAAAGCTCATGCCTAAGGAACCTTAATCATAATTTGATTGAACAAATTAAAAATATGAAAAGCCAAAGAATCAAGATATTATAAGTGAATTTGAAAAATCATATAATGAGGAAGAACCTTCATGCCTAAGGGTTCATAATCGAAGTTTAATTTCACAAATTAAGAAGTTAAAGAGTGATAAAAAGTCACTACAGAACAAGTTAGATCAACTTATCAACAAAGAATCATTGGTTGATAAAGAGACAATGATTGAACCTATGGAACTAGATAAGTCTTCAAATGTAAACAACACAATTATGGATAAATGAATTAATATAGAGCCAATCAAACTTACAACTCGAAAGGATGCAAATCCAACTAAAGTAAAGAGATCCTCAAATGTCAAAGTACAAATAAGCCAGGGGTACGAAGAAGACTCAATTCCAAAAGTTAATCAAGAAAAATCTACAAGTATAAGAAGTAAAGATCAAGTTGCAAGGATGCCTTATCGACATCCTAATAAAAAAAGTCGATACTTTAACCAATCAATGTATCAAGAAAAACAAATGATCGATATTACGAAAAATATCACTTCCACTACAAATGGTGATCAAAGTAGAAGGTATTAGGGGAGTCGAAATACATCAAGTTTTTTCCAAGAACCCTATAAAAGCACAGTTTCACAGAAGATCTAATTAGGGTGGGCAGACTCATTTACAATTCGACAGTTCTGCTCAACACTTAATGTATTCTATCATCTTAGGTCCTCAATGATCACTAACTCAAGAATGAAGAATCAAGAGACAATATTACAAGCTAGAGAAAGAGATAAGTATTTTATAACTGTGCTTTGAGGACAAAGCATTTTAAGGGGGTAGACTTGTAATATACCTAGTATATTACATTTCTTATTATTTAATAATATGTTATAGGTTTTTTATTCTGTAAATAAACATTATAGTGTAAATGATAAGTCATGACCTTTGGAAAGAGCATGAATTATGATTCCCCACATGTATTTATATACATGTATTGTATTTCATATGATGTCAAGTAAATATGTAAAATGAATAGTAAATAAATATAATTTATTATGGAAATATGGAATTATGTTTTGTATTCATGATGTTCTCATGAAGTGGACCACYAKATCCACTTCAATGYACAAGCTAAATTTAAGGAGAATCTATGGYGCAATAAAGAATTAGAGGATAAAATAAAATAAATATGTTGYAAGGAGGTGGTTAACCCTAATCTTGAAGATAAAAAAAATAAATCTTTGTCTTGACTAGCATAAAGAAGAGAATCAATATTGCTAAAATAAGAATTAATTCTCATGAGCTRCATAGTGAAACTGGGTGTTGGAAAATCCCTAAAACACCATGGCAAGAAAGAATTTGTCACCTTTGTGACACCAAGAAGGTTGAAAATTAAAAACACTTTCTCCTAGAATGCCCTTCATATACCCAAATCAGATCCCATTTTCCAAATATTTGTCACAATACCGACCTTACTTACCTTTTAAGTCAACAAAAATTTAGTGAACTTCAAACACTTCTCTTAATGCTTTTCAAGCATCGAAATAACAATTTAAAGAAATCTGAGTAATATTTTGTTTTTCTTAAGGTCTAGTAGACCAATTCTGGTCTCATAGGACATTAACCGATATCATCATCATCATGAGAAGAGCATTTTGTTGATTTCAGTAATTGCCTCTTAAATGTAACAATGCAAAAGGAAAATTGTTGCTTATTAAGAAAAGAAAAAAAAACATATATACCAACTACTAACATAGATGTGTTAGGATATTTAGACACTTAGGACTTAGTTAAGATCTACTTGGTCTAATGCGTCATTAGGTAAAAGTGTGTTTCTTTAGTATACATTTGTAGTTAGGAAATCTGACGGTCATGATATGTTCCCGACATAGAGTGATTTGACGGTTCATTATCTCTTCGATCTTAATTGCCATTAATCCATGGATTAACACCCGATTGGTCCATGATCTCTATTTAAAGAGCATGGAGGGCAATTTTCCGATGATTGGTTGTGAGAAAATATTTTGTAAAATCTATCTGTAATATTTTTCTTTTGCATTAATAAAGTGCTCCAAGTGGTCGCGTTGGATGGGGTCGTGGATGTTTCCCTGTAGGGGTTTTACCATGTGAAAACATCGATGTGTTGATATTTTATCTAGTTTTGTGAGTGTTTATTGAAGGTGTTCATTCTCTTTTCGAATACATGTGTTCTCGAACATGGTATCAAAGCATGTTTGAAGACCTGCTCCTATTGTAGATCAAGATCGTGAAGCCGAGTTGTCTCATTTCCATACACTTCTGGGATGAGAGGACTATTTCATTGTGTCTGGAGTGATCATTTCAGTCAGGAACATGTTTTGTTTCACTCGAAAAGGTTTTTGTTTGCCCAAGATATGACCATTTCAGTCAGATCCGAAGGTATAAAGTCTGAATACGCCATTTTTAGTTTTTTGCAGAGTATTATTTTGGTTTTATATTATTTGTTTTTGGGTTGATACTCTTTTAGATATGTGTATTCTTTTTTCCCCACACCCTGTGCGATCTCAACAAATCATAAACAGATAGGAAAAAGTGCATTTTATGGGAAGCTAACCAAGATCTAACCCTTGTTGTCATCGAGAAGCGAGAATTTTTTTTGTGTGTGAAAACAGTTTTTTTTTAGCATGCTCTCCAAGGTCATCTTCAACAACAATCCTCTTGCTAAACAATACAATATTTTTTGCTAGACCATTTGTTTAAAAGTTGTCTTATTACGTAAGAGGTCTTGAGTTCAAGTCTCTCATTTTGTTACTTTTTTTTAAAAAGTTCATGCTCAATTGTAAAGTATATTTCACTTCAAGTATAAAAGTGAATCACTATAAGTAGCTTTAATATTTTATTTTAGAGTTATTTATTTTGCATGCAGTTTTTCTTTCATAAAGTAACTTCATTATAAAAGTGATTCCCACTTCTTTTTATAAAAGTGGGTCACTTCATAAAGCAACTTACACCACCATGTGGTCCTTTGGTTACAATTTATGCATTTTTTTAAAAGGGCATAACTTTCACATCCGAAGTCTGATTTTAGTGTCGTTTTTTAAAACCGCCTATTTTTTTGATATATTTCCATCCAGATTATCAGTTTCAGTTTTTAAATCCATATTATATACATATTTAATATGGCTTCTTCTAGTAATCTTTTTCTTACCAACACCAACTACTTCCAATGGAAATCTCATATGGTTGATTTATTAAGAAGTAAAGAATTGTACCAGATTATCTTGGGAAAGGAAAATGAACACACCGATGATCATAAGAAAGTCAAATGGGTTAATAGGAGTGACAAAACATGTGGACTAATCAGAATGCCCATCTCTCATGATTTAAGGTTCCACCTTAAAGAAATTGATGACCTCAATGAAGCTTAGGAAAAGATTGAATCTGTGTTTGGTAAACTCAATATTATTCGAGCACAATAGTTAGAAAATCAAGTACCGACTTTAAGTCCAAGTGATTTTTCTTGCATTGGAGACTATCCATCTAAGTTTAAAAGACTCATAATTTTATGTGAAGAATGTGAGATAAAGATGAAGGAAGAGTGTTGCATCTATCTTATTCTTTCTAAGCTAGGTAGTGCATATTTTGTGTTTGTATCTACCTTTTATGCCATGAGAGAGGCTTTAGGGAAAGCTTATAAAAAAACACACTCTTGAGTCCTTTTGTGTTTTTTTGATAAGAGATGAAGATAAACTTGTACAACTTGGAGTGATCAATGTTGCAGGTACCTCCAACAAAGCCTTAGTCGCCCAACAAAAAGATAAACCTAAGAATCCCAAGAAGCAACATCTGCGCTATGACAACAAGCAACATAAGGGTCCCAAACCCACTGAGAAAGCTTCAACTCCTAATGGTGACAAAGGAGACAAATACAAAAATAAGAAGACCAACAGACATTGCAACTTTTGTGATAAAGATGGTCACGATGAGTCCAAATGTTTCAAGAAGATGACAACTTTATAAGCAGCAATGA
>JASDQU010373352.1:66590-77960 GCA_032191745.1 Picea mariana | reverse complement strand
TTGGCCGTCGACTTCTCCTTCCTCAAATATTTCTTGAAATGGCTAAGTATTTCTTCTCGCACTTAGTCTTTCAAAACTTGCGCTTGTAGCTCCTGCTCAAACCTTCCTTCGGCACAAATTCTCCTGTGCTAACCTGTAAAGATTATCACTAAGGTGCTCCACCTCCTGAGCTTATCAACTCTGATTCTCCAGAGGAACCTGTGCGCACTCCTTGCGTGTAATATTCAACAACTTCTCAAGTGTCGAATAATTCAGACTCTGCGCACTCTCTGCAACAGCAGACGTCTATCTCCTTCGCTCAAACTAAAAACTGACACTTCTTCTTCCTTCGACCTACACACTCCTTGCACGGTTGCAACAACCTAAATTGACTTCTAGGAGAATAAGAACAAAAGCTAATCTATCGAGCCCTCATCAACGCACTCCTTGCGGATGAATTCAACTGCACCCTTTGCAGGAATCTCCTAGCTCAGATAGAGAAACAATTGAAACTTATCCTCTCTCTCAGACTTCAGTTAAAACCTAAAATCACATGCATAGCATATACAAAGCAAATGCATAACCAGAAAACAAACATTCATGAGAACAACATCAACAAGATACACAGAGAAACAACACAGCCATGAAATTGAATCAGAACTTCATTCTATTAATTCAACATCTATACATGGGTGTTCTTCACAATCTTCTCTACATGCTCTTCTCTCCTGAATGCTGGCTAATGTTACAATGATACAATGAGGGTGTCTATATCCATTTTCCCTCTCGAACTCTAAAACTGTCTAATCAAGAAATAAAATCCTATCTACCTGCATTAAATCTATTAAATGCCTCTTATCTATTTTAGACAAGAGCGTATGGCTCGAGGTTTGATACAACATACAAAAGGTGCTTTCATAAATGCATAATTTATACATTGGCACATCATCTTGAATAAGAATTCAAAAATTTTCGGCTGGCTTGTCTAGTTGTTCATTGTCTTTCATGCTAGATCACTTGCTGAGTTAGCGATGCTCCTGCATCATACTCCTCGGATTGAAAAGTTTCATGGGCTCCTGTCCATGATATCCTGCATGATCTGTCCATGCTTTTGAATGATTGCTTCTGTCTCCTAGCTGGCATCTTCCACTGGGTGATTCTTCCATTTCACCAGATACTCGAAGTATTCTTTCCTTCTGGTCTTTTTACCTACCTGCTTGTCCAGTATGTACTCCATTTGTGGCTTCTCTGCAATCGACATCTGCTTCTGCCACTGGACCTCCTGTTGTTCATCACTTCTAGCTCCTGCTTCTTCAACCTTATATGGATATAAGTCTGACACATTGAATGTCAGAGATATTCCAATCTCATTCGGCAATTCAATTTCATAAGAGTTTTCTCCCAGTTTCTTCAAGACTCTGCATGGTCCAATTTTCTTCATTTTCAGCTTGTTGTATGTTCCCCTTGGGAACCTTTCTCTCCTCAGATGTGCCAGAACTAGATCACCAACTTTGAATTGAAGTTGTCTCCGATGCTGATCTGCCCTGCGCTTATATTCTTGGTTCGACTCCAACAATCGCTGCTTCACCCTGCTGTGAAGTTCTTCCATCGCCCCTGCGAATTCTTCAGTGCTTGCACTCTTTGTGATTATCTTCTCTGAATCCCTCAGTTTAGATACCCCTCTTGGCTGCCTGCCATGTACAATTTCAAATGGACTTTTTCCTGTGCTTCTATTCACTGAATCGTTGTAAGCAAATTCTGCTTGTGGCAACACATTATCCCAGCTACTATGGTTCTCTGTCACTAGGCTTCTGAGTAAGTCTCCCAAACTCTTATTTACAACCTCTACTTGCCCATCCATCTGAGGATGATAGGCTAAACTAAACATCAGATTAGTTCCCATCTTCTTCCAGAGTGTCCTCCAGAAATGTCCAATGAACTTGGCATCTCTATCCGATACAATGCTTCTGGGTAACCCATGAAGTCTAACAATCTCCTTGAAGAACAAATTTGTGATATGAGTCGCATCGCTGGTCTTCTGGCATGGAATAAAATGTGCCATTTTGGAAAACCTATCGACCACTACAAAGATCGAATCATGTCCTCTTTGCGTCCTCGGTAATCCCAATACAAAATCCATGCTGATTTCATCCCATGGCCTCTCGGGTATGGGTAATGATTGGTAGAATCCCGCATTCTGCTTTCTGCCCTTTGAATGCTGACAAATTCTGCACCTGTCAACAAACTTTTTGACATCTGTTCGCATATTCGGCCAAAAATAGGCTTCACTCAGCTTTGCAAATGTCTTATCGTGGCCAAAATGCCCTGCTAATCTGCCACTGTGATTTTCTTTTAGCAGGTTCTCCCTCATGGAGCAATCCGGAATGCATAACTGATTTCCTCGGAATAACAATCCATTTTGGGTCATGTAGTCTATCTCTGAAAACTGGATTCTCAGCTACCTCGTATGCTTCTGCAAAATCTGCATCACCTGCATACATGTCCTTAAGGTTTTCAAAGCCCAATGTCTTAACTCGAAACTCCTGCAGCAACAAACACTTCCTGCTCAAAGCATTAGCCACTTTGTTAGCAGTCCCTGAAATGTGTTTAATTACAAATGTAAAGTTCTGCATATACTCTACCCATTTTGCATGTTTCTGATTCAGCTTCTCCTACTGAGTCACGAACTGTAATGCATGGTTATCACTATACAGAACAAATTCTTTTGGAATCAAATAATGCCTCCACTTCTTCAACACCTGTATGATGGCATAAAATTATTTATCATATGTTGAGTACTTCACCTTTGCTTCATCCATCTTCTCACTGAAATATGCGATTGGTATGTCCTCCTGGCTCAAGACCGCTCCTATGGCAAAGCCACTTGCATCGCATTTCACTTGGAATACCTTTGCAAAATTTGGTAACACCAAAATTGGTTGCTCTGTGATCTTTCGCTTCAACAGATTGAAGCTTTTCTCTACCTCTTCTGTCCAATGAAAATATTTATGTCTTTTCTTGACTGTGTCCATCATTGCTGCGCTAATTCCACTGAAGTTCCTAATGAATTTCCTGTAGAAACTTGCAAATCTGTGGAAACTTCTCACCTCGAAAACATTTCTTGGTGATGGCCAATTTTTAATCACCTCCACTTTACTTGGATCCATCTTCAATTCATTTTCCAATATGACAAATCCCATATAGATAAGCTCTATCTTCATGAATGAATATTTCCTCACATTGATCAACATCTTCTCTTGCTGTAGCTTCCTCATTACTGCAGCTAAATGCTTCAGATGTTCTTCTCTTGATTTGCTGAAAATCAATATGTCATCTAAATAAACAATGACAAAATTACTAATGAATTCCTTCAACACTTCATTCATCAGCCTCATGAATGCACTCGGTGCATTTGTCAAACCAAATGACATGACTAGAGATTCATATAACCCTTCATTTGTTTTGAAGGCTGTCTTCCATTCATTGCCTTCCCTCATGCGAATCTGATGGTATCCGCTTTTCAAATCAACTTTTGAAAAAAACTCTGCTCTGCTCAAGCAGTCCATCAAGTCATCCATCTGTGACAATGGAAACCTGTACCTGATGGTTATCTTGTTAATGCCTCTGGAATCAGTGCACATTCTCCAACCTCCATCCTTCTTTGGACTCAGTACCATTGGAAGGACACACGGACTTAAACTTTCTCTGATCAGTCCTTTATCTAGCAGTTGTTGTACCTGCCTTTTGACTTCTTCATTCTCCTGCGGCGTCAACCTGTACGCTACTTTGTTCAGCAAACTGGCTCCTGGTATGAGGTCTATGTGATGACTCACACTTCTCATTGGTGGCAACGAATGAGGCAATTCGTCCACCACAATATCAGCAAACTCTTCCAGTAGTTCCTGAATCTCTGTTGGAAAATCATCCACTCTTGTGCTAGTCAAAAAAACCCTTGGTTTCCTGACCACAAAGAATTGTGGATCCTCCTTCTTCTTTACTTCTGCCAGAAGTTCCTTCCCACTCATGAGAAGTATCATGTTGTTCACTTCCGGTTTCACATCCTTATCTTTTATTGGAAGTAACATGTGTGTTCTCCCATTCTTCTTCAAAGTGTATGTATTCATCTTCCCATCATGAATTACGTTCCTGTCATATTGCCGTGGTCTACCTAGCAATAAATGACATACATCCATAGGTATAACATCACAGAGAATTTTATCATTGTATCCTCCTATATTGATGTCTACTAAGAACTGTTTAGTGACACTCACCTGATGTCCCTTCTATAGCCATGATACCTTGTATGGACTCGGGTGATCAGTCGTTTCCAACTCTAGTTTCTCCACCATCTCGGTTGAAACGAGATTATCTGTGCTTCCACTGTCCACAATGACCTTGCATTTCCTATCCTTGGTCTTGCATGCAGTTCTGAACAGTCTGCTTCTCTGAGCTGTGTCCTCCACCTCCTTNGTGACCTTCCGCCTTCTGCATATTCTGCTTCAGCAGCTCGCCTTTGTGCTTCGGCGATGTGAGCTTCTCCTCCATCCTTTTTCCTGTCTAGACAATCAACTGCTTTGTGCCCATTCTTCCCACACATGTAGCAAGTGATGATTCCACCTTTGCCTCTTCCTCTACCTCTGGTACGAGGAAAAGTACTGTTATTAGCGTATCCTCCATTCGGGTCTGCGTGCTTCTTTCGTTGTTCAGCATGCTGGCCTCGCTGAGAACCTCCACCTCTTTCCATTCTAGTCTGAGGCTTCTTCCAGTCATCCTTAGATTTCTGGAACCTGTCTTGGGTGACTGACTTGCCTCTCGACTTGCTCTTGCCTCGGCCACGCTGTGCTGGCTTACGGCTTAGCTTTTATTCTGCCTTCAACGCCATCTGATACGCATCCGCAACCGTTCTAATGGTTGTCATGCTTATTTCATCTTGGATATCGTATCTTAAGACATTCATATACCTGGCAACTTTTTCATCATCGCTCTCCCGATGACCTGCTCTGATATTGAGCTTGTAAAATTCTTCGGTATACTCCTTTACCGTCATCAACTTCTGTCTCAGGTTCTGCATTCTCCTGAACAGAGTGATTTGATAATCCCTTGGGATGAATTTTTCTTTCATCTTTGCAATCATTCAATCCCAACTTTTGACCTTTTGCTTGCCTTTGGAACGTCTATCTACCTAAAGCTCATCCCACCATAATGCTGCATGTCCTTTTAATTTTGTGACAGCATGCCTTACCTTTTTATCCTCTTCAATATCTTCGTAATCGAAGTAGGTATCAAGAGCTCTGATCCAGTCCAACAGATCTTCTGCATCCAGACTTCCTTCATAGACTAGAATGTCCATTTTTGTCTTTGAACTCATTCGAGCGATAACTTTAATTAACCGCTCGTTGGCTGCATCCTTGGCTATAACTTCTCCTGGCTGTTCAGCTTCAATTTCACCTTCAGAGTCGCTTAAGTCTCCAGCATTTGCTGTGCGTCTCTGCGCTGCTTCCATATCTTCCAATCTCGCTTTGAGATCGTGAATCTGCCTTTCCATCTCAGGATTCCCTGCTGGCCTACCTCTTCTTCACACATCCCTGTCCTCTGGATCAGGTGACTGCCTTTCCCTTCTGGGCGGCATGGTAAATTTTTTTCTTTTCTCCTCTGCTACAGAAAACAGAGAGAATTCCTTGCTCTGATACCACTTGATGTAGACCGCACCACCCGGGGCACGTCCGCTTCCACCAGGACCTTCTCTTTCCTCAGCCCGAAGAGCTGAACCGCTCTTCAAATCCCTTATCGGGACCTTCCAATACCCACAGGACTCTTCCAATGATTTCCCTTTCCCTATCGGGAAATCATACCTCACGATATCGTGAGTCCTGGGCTCATAGAATCGGGTCTCACAAATCCCCAAAGTCCGATGAATATTCACTTCACACCTTCCTTTGTCCTTATCGAGGATTTCCCTATCGGGAAATCGGTAAACACACAATCATGTGTCACTGCTCCCACAAATCTCCGATTCCCGAACTCTGATGCCACCTGTCCTCTGCATTGTCGCCTGGACCCCACGCTTTCTGGCTAAATCAAGAAATCGTGTTTCGAAAATTCACGATTTCTGTTGCACCGCTCCACATGACCTTCCAAATATCGAACTCTGATATGTGATGCCACCTGTCATCTACTCATGATGAGACTCAATCCCCGACACCAGTACTCCACTAGGCGCTTTTAACCCTGTCGGGAAATCGTGAATCACGATTCTAAAATACACAAGACTCTTGTCTCCGGAAACCCCAAAGTACAGAACTCCGAACTATCTGAGATCTCATGACACGTGTCCCTGCTATGATCGACGGTCGAGACCCTTTCGGGAATTCACGGATCGCGATTCCTTTCTATGAGAGTTTCGCTACCGCAAAAACCCTGATCTTCCAATGAGTCAAGTCCCGATGACTTCCTGACTCCTTCTCTTGCTCGCTAGGCTTAAATCCAGCGCAACGTTTCTGATATCTAATGGCCTACGGGATTTTTCTGTTTCCTTCGATGAATCCTAGTTGTCGACTTCTCCTTCCTCAAAGATTTCTCAAAAATGGATAAGTATTTCTTCTCGCACTTAGTCTTTCAAAACCTGCGCTTGTAGCTCCTACTCAAACCTTCCTTCGACACATTTTCTCCTATGCTAACCTGTAAATATTATCAATAAGGCACTCCACCTCCTGATATTATCAACTCTGATTCTCCAGAGGAACCTGTGTGCACTCCTTGCGCGTAATATTCAACAACTTCTCAAGTGTCGAATAATTCAGACTCTGTGCACTCTCTAAAGCAACAGTCGTCTATCTCCTTCACTCAGACTAACAACTGAGACTTCTTCTTCCTTCAACCTACACACTCCTTGCACGGTTGCAACAACCTAAATCGACTTCTGGGAGAATAAGAACAAAAGCTAATCTATCGAGCCCTCATCAACGCACTCCTTGCAGATGAATTCAACTGCACCCTTTGCAGGAATCTCCTAGCTCAGATAGAGAAACAATTGAAACTTATCCTCTCTCTCATACTTCAGTTAAAACCTGAAATCAAATGAACAACATATACAAAGAAAATGCATAACCAGAAAACAAACATTCATGAGCACAACATCAACAAGATACACAAAGAAACAACACAGCCATGAAATTGAATCAAAACTTCATTCTATTAATTCAACATCTATACATGGGTGTTCTTCACAATCTTCTCTGCATGCTTTTCACTCCTGAATGCTGGATAATGTTACAATGATACAACGAGGGTGTCTATATCTATTTTCCCTCTCAAACTCTAAAACTGTCTAATCTGGAAATAAAATCCTATCTACCTGAATTAAATCTATTAAATGCCTCTTATCTATTTCAGACAAGAGCGTATGGCTTGAGGTCTGATACAACATACAAAAGGTGCTTTCATAAATGCATCATTTATACATTGGCGCATCATCTTGAATGAGAATTCAAAAAGTTTTGGCTGGCTTGTCCAGCTATTCATTGTCTTTCATGCTGGCTCACTTGTTGAGTTGGCAATGCTCCTACATCACTCTGCTTTCTTTCACCATTTACCCGCTCATTGTACCAGAGAATTTTTACCCCATTTTTTCTCTTTTTTCAGTCACCCCCACCTATAGTCATCCCCTCTAATGTTGTTTTTTTGCAAGTGTTGTTGGAGTAATGGTGCCAAAGTCAAAACAAGCAAAAGGAGAGGAGAATCCTTTTCTCCCGCCTCCTGTCGACCTTGACAGGATTCGACTGGCCGACAAAGATCACTTAATTATAGATACAAAGTGTGATTTCAATTTCATAGACCTTCAGTCATGGCTCAAGGAATTTTTCCTGGACCAGAGTGATGAAATTGGACTCTCGGAGTCATACCTACTCGTATATATTTTTCCTCAGATTCACCCTTTTCCATAATTTTCCCTCAAGTGCCAAGCCCACTACATTCCCGAACAAAGAGCCATCATTTCCTCGTCTGGAGAAATTATTTTCCTCATCACACCTGAAACCATCGACCAAATGATGCAAATCCCCCAAGCTGACTCTACATCACCTTTTAACCTTGAAATTCTCACAGAATTATACCAGAAGATGACTTTCCCCCAAAGAGCTCAAATATTTGAGCTTTTCCTCCCACCATCCACTCAATTTCCCTATACAAATCCCCCTTATCCTTCTTCCATGTTTTTGACCAAAGGAAACCAGATCATCTCGTCCCTATGCATATTGTTGGGATACTGTTCAGATCAGTGGGTAGATGAACCCATTCTGAGATTTTTATCCATTTTCTCCACTGATGAGAAGCCCACTACCCAGTTTGACTTCAGCACGCTCCTGGTGAACAATATTCATGAACAGTTTGTCAATTTTGTCACAGAAGGCATGTTCCGATATTCTTCCATACTGGTGTACTTGTTCATTTTCTTCCAAGCGGACAAATTTGTTTTTTCCATGAAGAAGATGGATGGAGATGGTAGACCCCAGGCAGTGACCGCATGGACCTCCTTGCTCAAGCATAACTCCACAGAGTTCAGTTTCAAGCAGTTCATCGAGCAATTCTATCACCCAGTGGTAAGTATGCTTAGCAGTAGGCCTGAGCCTAGGATTAATGATGAAGTTCAGAGGATCCTGCATCTTTCGGATCACACCAAGATTGGTGTTTGGTGTTTATACCAAGATCACACTGAGATCAAAGTATATGGGTGCGAATTGGCCTCGTATAAGCTTCCTGAATACCTGCCTGTCAGAATTTTTTCTCTGGAGTACATAAGGCAGATGATAAACTCTGATGATATTCATTTTGTGTCTCTAAAGAAAAAACAGCGGCTCAGAATCAAAGGGCAGATTGGTTCTTTCATCTGCAACAATTGTGGTGCCGGAGAGGAAGTACACAAGTTGTTGAAGGAAATGAAGTTTGTCACGAGTTTCACATGGCATTATGATTCATGTGGGATTATCTCTGAGATGAGGCTAAAAAACAAGAATATCCCATATGTCCACGAATCTAGGCCTGAAGTCAAGAAATTTGCAAACCAGACAGTATGGGAACCTAACACTTTAGTCGAAGCAGAATAGTAGGATCCCCCGGTCACTGTATCGCAAACAACCACACCACAGGTTTCGAAAGAGAAAAGGCCTAGGCAAGATTTATCTCCGCCTGTCACTGAAGTGTCTTTAGAAGAATTCCAATTGCATACCAAGAGGTCTAAAACCATTTAAGATCCTGACCCGACTGGGGAAAAGGATGTCCCGTCTACTACAGTGACCAAGGTTGATAGGCCACCCCTCAGTGCAAGCCTCTAGCATATCATAACCTCGGCGTTGCTGAAGAAATCTATAGATACTCCATCAACCACCCAGCAAGGAAAGGTAGGACTGAAGCTGAGCATCTTTGAAAAATATGATCTGATCAAGAAAAGGAATTAGACCTTGACCAGTAGCACTTGCACCCAGTTTTTGAAGCAGACGTCAACTGCACAACATAGGCTACTATCGGCATTTGACACTAAGAAGAGAAGAATGCATATGGCATTCCTCCAAGCACAGGTTCCAGATCCAAAGGTAATCACTGATTACAAAAGGGCCACCTTTTAATTCTAGACTAAGGATGTGCATCCGACCGATCAGATGGATCTGCACAAGCAAACCGGAGAAATGGTTTTCTATATGCTGGCACATGCTTCCACCACTACGTCCAAATTGCAAGTGTCCCTGAACAACGTCCAAACACATTTGAAGTTGGAAAAGATATCGTCCTTTGCTAAGGACAACAGGATCAAGACTTTGGAGGAATTGGTCCTTAAGATCGGGTATGATCCCTCTAACATGAAAGTAGCTAAATAAATGATTAAAAATAAAAATGGTGACATAGCCTCCTTAAGAAAACAATTGAAACTCCCACCAACAGAGGATTCGTAGGTGAAGGAAATAACAGAGATGGAAGGAGAAAAATATGAGATGCTCAAACTAATCATGGAGTAGAATGCACAACTAAAGGAAATGGAAGCTGAGATGGAGAAGCTAGTAAAAGAGAAAGAACAACTGAAGCCAATGGAAGTCATTCCATTGAGTGTAGTTCCACTTTTAGGAGTGAGCACAACATTAGTAGCAGACGTCCCATTGACAAATCCAGTGACATCTCTGGAAAAGACAATCGAATTGGCTAAATCTATGGAAAGATGAACCTGCAGGAAACAGAGATTAGCAGGCTCAAAAAGGAGATTGAGAACCTTCAGAAACTCAAATCTTCCTATCAGATCAGCCTCTCCAAGGAAAAGCAGGTGTCAGACCAGCTCAAACAAGAGTTGCAACAGCTTCGGAAGAAAACAGTGGTAGGTAAAATTCCGGCTGAAGTTAAAGAAAGCGTTTGGACAGAAATCACCAAATCCATGAACGAGATATGGCCAATGATACAGATCATGTTTGAGCAAATTGAGTTGGTGCATAGAAACAAACAGGCCATTGAAAAGATTAGATCAAAATTGGGAGAGATGCCCACACAAGCTAATGAAATCATCAAGTTCCTAAATTCTAAGACCAAGGAGGAGCTGGAAGAGCTGAAAATTGAAGATAGAACAGAGACCATCCTTGAGGTCAAGATAGTTTTGACCAAGAGAGGATTAATGCTTCAGCTGGAAGAAAAGGTTCAGGCCATGGACCTAGGGGTACAAAGTTTTTTTAGTAAGATTGAGGCTCTATAGAAGAAAAGTCTTCCTAGTCTGAAGGTAATCAATGGAAAATTGATAACACTCCCAGACTACAAAAAGAGACTGGCCGATGTGGCTAAGGAGAGTTCAAATTTTTCAAGAATTCAAGGCATCATTACTGGCAAGGTTTTTCTAGATGTGCTTCAGTGGGACATTGGTATTCAGCATGAGATTCAATACATCTTTGTCACCAAACCTACCTTCGCCAAATACACAGAAATGGATGAAGTTTATCGAAGGGTACTCAAAGTCAACGTGCCCAGTCATCTTCAATGGGAAGAACTCTGTGATCTGATTGAGTGGCAGATGAGCTGTCCAAACCCAGTCATTTGTCCAGTCAGATGAGGTCATGTAGAGGCCTCACCAACGATTCACCCAGAAAATAGCATACAGTTGTGACACATCATCAAGCAGTTCCTAGATTTCTGAACTTTGTTAAATTAGTTAGGCTAAAAATAGATTTAGCACGTCCTGGTCTTTGATGACAGTATTGTTTGTAATTTTGAGTTATAAATACTTCATCTTTCGAAGTATTGGGGGTTGTTGATCTTCACAGCCTGCAAGCTATCAGACTGTAATATTTTTGAGGAGATCTCCCATTAATACAAAGAGGTATTTTACAGGATTCTTGCGTGTATTCACTGGTGATGTTTTTCTCT
>JASDQU010373352.1:18326-35840 GCA_032191745.1 Picea mariana | reverse complement strand
TATTGGGCGAATTACTGGTTCTGCGGCTCTACATCAGGCATCCTGTGCACAGATGAACTATGTAGTCCAGTTCTTAAATGCACAAGTTTTTGATTGGAGTGCCACATTGCTTGAGTGTATGAAAAGATAGTTGACAAGTTGTCGTTTGCGGACACATAGGAACTTCGGGTTCAGGACCATTCTGTGTTCGTTTTTTTTTTAGAGAGTTTTGAGTTTTAGTCCTTGAGTAGTGGTACGAGGACATCAGGCCTCTCTTCCTACTATGTGTAGATGGGCAGTATTACTGCTGCGATAGGGTGGCAAAAGGACCAATGAGTCCTTTGATGATGACTTCTTTGCATGGCTATCATGACAGATCCCAGTTATAGAATATTACCCCTATGCCGGGATTGATTTCTTGAGAGACCCTAAGATACTGGTACCTCTTGGTAAGGAGTGAGGGGAGATGGGTAAGTCCACCTTTTTCATTTTTGTGTTTTAAACATATTTAATTTTTATGCTGTTTTGTTATATATATCATTTGTTTTTGTTATGCTAGAGTATTTGATGGATATGTGCTTATTGTGTGTAGATGTGGGACTAGTGCGACCCGCTGAATATGCGAGGAACAAATGTCTTCCTCGGCCACAGGCCGCACCTGCCGCCGCAGGGGGACAAGCAGTAGCAGGAGATCTTCTAGTTGGGGAGGCTGAGAGGGTATTGAGACGAGTCGAGCGTAACTTTATTGCGCTTACTCACACAGTCCTGATGGTAGAGAATGGGGACTTGCCACCATCTATGTAGCCTCATGTAGTGGGGGCACCACGGATGTGGGTCCGGTTGTTTCGATGTTTAGCCAATGCTATGGACCAGTATAACAGGGCCCACAGGCCTTGACTTTAGCTAGACATTTTGACGTGTCATGAGCACTGCTTGTATATATGTTTTGAGGGCATAAGCCCTATGACTCGTTATTGGTCCTATTTTTGAGGCGCTTGCATCCATCGGTGTACTCTGGTTACTTTATGATATTATATATGTTTTTTTTTATTTTTTGTCTTATGGATCATGTGTGCAAAAACATGTATTTACATGTTTACGTGAATGCGCTTTCATATGTGTGCAAGATGCCAATCTAAAATTTGATTAGCTAGAGTATCTGTAACTTTGTTTAATATCCTAGGAACATGAAAATATGTAATATAATCAAAGTTTTGTTCTAAGAGACATACCCTAAGGAATCGTCGGTGTAAAGTTGAATCATGAACCTGATATATTTTGTTTAATTGAGACACAACCAGTTGAGTGTCGATATAGACTCAGAGATGAGAGATACCAAATGACAAAGCATCATGAAGAAACTCAATCACTGCACTATACTCAACGAAATTATTTGTGGTGTCGCCTAAGAATATACCTCCAGAAGATAATAACTGGCCTTGAGGTGTAAATATTACCCAAGTTGTGGAGGCAAGCCTCCGAGTGTGCTGACTAGCACCGTCTACATACCCAACAAACACCTAGGAATCACTTGACATCTGCCACAGTGATGAAAGATAACATCAACGACACATCCATAACACTAAAAGAAACTAAAAAGTAATAGCACCAAGACTATACATATGTTACAAAAAGTTACCCACAGTGACCTACCTATGAGTAATGTTTCTTGAGGTAGAGCCCATTTCTAGGCTTTGCCAAAGAATTCCCTTCAAAACCAACAAGACGATAAGCACCCTTTTTTAAAACCTCTTTTGTGATGAAAGGTCCGAACCACATGGGTTTGAATCTTCCTTCCCACAGGGGGTCCTTATCTTGGTCATAGACCAGAACAAGGTTGCCTTTAGAGAAAATCCAAGGATGAACAGACCTATCATACTGACACTTGACCTTATTTTTATGAGCCTCGTTGGCCAGGGTCGCATCACAACGCTGCTCATTGATATGCTCAAGGTATACTAACCGTTCTTCAAGTGGAGAAGTGTCTGGTAGTAATTGTACTGCTAATTTTAGAGACGGGATCTGACATTCGATGGGCAAGACTGCCTCTAGCCTATAAACGAGTTGAAAAGGTGAGAAACTGATTGCAGTCTTAACAAATGTTCAGTAAGCCCATAATACTGAGTATAAAATCAAATGCCAATTTGACTTGGCTGAGTTGATAGTTCGTTGTAGAATGGTCTTAAGAGTTTTGCTTACAGCTTCCACCTACCCATTTTCTTGGGGGTAGTAGGGTGATGAATGTTCTTGCCATAGCCCAAGCTTTGATGTTAACTCGGTCATCATCTGGTTCTGAAAGTGACTGCCATGGTTAGCGACAATCTCCCTCGGGATGTCGAACCTTGCTATTATCTGATTGAATAAAAAGAGAGTTGCAGTCTCTCCATCATCTTTAAACGTTGGCATAACTTCGACCCACTTTGTGAAGTAGTCTACAACTATGATGATATAGCGGTGCCCCCTTGTTGAAGGAGGGTTGCACGTAGTGTAATCAATCCCCCACTTAGTGAAGGGACCAACTGTGATGACAGGAAACATGGGAGCGAGATGTGCCCTCATCTTTCGAGAGAAGATTTGGCACGGATGGCACTTCTTGAATGATTCGATACAATCCTTGATAAGTGTCGGCCAGAAGTAACTTGCTCGTAGAATCTTTTGGGTTGTCGCCAACCCAGAAAAATGACCACCACAAGCTCCATTATGGCAATTGTTAAGCATGATAACTGCTTCTTTGTGAGTGAGACATCGACGTAGGATGCAATATTCACCTCTCCGATACAATGTATCATTGAGTATGAGATAATTCTTACGCTGATGGTGTATGAGTTGATGCTCATCATGAGAAGCAGTAGTGGGGCACTTCAAAGTCTGGAGATAAGTAAGTATATCTCCATACTAGGGATCTGAAGAGGTGATAAAAAACAGATCTCCTCTAATAGGTGACTCTTTGGGTACAAGATCACCTGACTCAACCGGAAGCTCTGAAATAAGTTATGTGAAGACCAGTGACTTTTTGGACTTCACTGAAACAAAATCCAAGTCAAACTCCTGGAGGATGACTATCCATCTACTGATGTTTTTGCCTATTACCCGTCATGTCAACATGTACTGAAATGGATTCACGACAACAATAACGGTGGTCTTGTGAAACAAAACATAATGACGGAACCGTTGAACAACATGGACTGCTACCAACACAAGTTTTTCGGTATGAGAATAATTGAGTACCGGTCCTACGAGGCCTCGGCTTAGGTAATAGATGACATATTATGAGAATAAGTCATCTTCCTGAACTAAGACCATACCAATGGTTGACTCTGTTGCAGCCAAATATAATAAGAAATCCTTGTTATAGTTAGGTGGCCAGAGTAGAGAGGCAGTTGAGAGTGCATGTTTCAATGCGGCGAAAGAGTGTTGAGCGGCATCGTCCCAACAAAAGGGAATGCCCTTTTTAAGTAAGTGCATAAATCCCTTGGTGATCTCAACATAGTTATCAATAAAGTGTCTTATAAAATTTTCCTTGCCCTGTAGACTCTAAAGTTGAAGGATTGTGCGTGGGGGGGAAACTAAATTATTACCTCAACCTTGAGAGGATCAACCATGATCCCCGTTCTTGATACTATGAATCCTAACAAATGTCCTGATGTTACGCAAAAGTTGCACTTGTTTGGATTCAAGCGAATCTGAAAGTAGCAACAACGTTCGAAGATAAGTCGGAGCTGTGTGGGATGATCTGTTCTCTTGTAAGATCGAGATGATAAATCATCTAAATAGGCCTTGACTATATTCTTGAGGTAATGGAAAGTGAAAGACATGGCCTGTTGAAAGGTGGCCCCAAAATTTTTGATACCAAAAGGCATCTTATGATACACTAATGTATCCCATGGACAGATGGATTTCGTTTTGTGTTGGTCTTCGAGTTTGATTTGTATTTGATTATATCTCGAAAAATTGTCCATGAAAGAAAAGGCTTCACAATCCGCACATTCATCAATGATCTGGTCAATGAAAGGTGTGGGAAAATTATCTTTGGGATAAGCCTTGTTCAAATCACGGAAGTCAGTACATACACTAATTGTGCCTTGTTTTTTATTGACCGGCACGGGGTTTGACACCCATTGGGTCAAATGGATAGGATAGATAAACCTGACTTTTAGCAATTTCTCAACCTCAACCTTAATGGCTTTTGCTTTCTTAGGATTAACTGGATGAAGCTTCTTATGAATAGGCTTGGCATCAAAATACGTCATGATTTCATGTTTAACTATTTTTGGATCGATACCTGGCATTTCCTCATAAGACCAGGAAAAAATATCGTGAAATTCTTTGAAAAGACCTGTATAGAGTTGAATCTCTCTGGGGGAGCAGTCAGCTCCAACGAAAACATTCTACATGATGCCAAGGTTTTGGGAGATATTGATCGGTATGGTTTCAATGATGGTTGCCATATTACCCTCAACATAAACTTCATGGGTATCTAAGAGACTAATAGGACAAGACCGATCTCCCGTCTTAGTCACAGTGAATTCTCCTGCTTCGATTTGGCTTAACTCTAGGAGGAAGTATGTTCTATGATGAAGATCGTCCCAGGGTTTTTCTGGACTAGTCATTACTTCAATTATCACTTCATCGGAGGGTAAGACCAAGTCTAACGAATCGGTGCCAGTGAGATAACCCTGAGCCCAAATAGGCTCTAGAAGTGGATTGAACTCTTGTGCGGGAGTTGGATCAGTGCTAGCTAAATATTGTTGGACTAAAGAGTATGCTACTTGAGCTACAGACAAGGGAACAGACATGCCCAGGTGCCCTGTCCCATCCATCGTGGCTGATGGGGAAGGAATTATCCACAGATTGTCAAAGTAAGTCATGCGGAATGACGAAACTTGAAAAATCTCAACCTTATGGTGATTGGATATAAACTTGATATAGCCTTGACGGGGCAGGTAATCGAAGGTACCCATCAAATATGGGCACAAACCAACCCCTACGTTGATGACAACTAGTTGAGGATTATCAATCATTGGGACTGTGGATGCCCCCAATGTAGGGTCAAGTCTATAGAAAGACAATTGATCGATGGTCACTATCTGGCCCTCGTGTGGAAATAGCAAGACCTAGAAAACTGTAGCAACCATTGCTTGCATGGCATAAGACCAACTCCTTCCTAACAAGAGGTTATAGTCAAGGGGAGAATCAACTACCTCTACTTTGACACACATGGTCTTCCCTCCTAACTGCATGGGAAAATAAGGAAGGATACCATGTGGTCGGAATGAACGATCGTCAAAAGCGGTGAGGAGAGTAGGTGACAGAGACAAAACGGGCTAGCCAATGGCCTTCCAACACACCAATGACATAACGCATGTCGAGGCGCCCTCATCAATCACTGTGTGGAAGATATTCTGAGTAAAAGTTTTCATGGGATAAGCCACTACTATCTGAAACGCTACATGCTAAGGCAGACGAGGTTTTAAGTCGATTGTATCCAGCATGATTGTACCCAGATTACAAGTCTCAGTAGATCCTAAAGAGGTTAACAAGGATTTCCTCTGGGAAGGGTAGCTTTGGAGGACTTCCAAAGAGGACATCGCAAAAGGGGTTTGTGATAAATCTTCCACCATAGAGTAGTTCTAGGTGGCCCTTGCATTTGGGTTATGAGAATATTTTTTAAATGCACCTTTGGGAATACGTGTCATTGTTTCTCCCGACGTCTTCTTAATCTGTAGAGGAAGAGATGGGAGTTCAGGTTCTCTACGCTTCTCAAAAGTGCTTGGTTTACTATATTCATGCACTCTAGTCGATATAAAAGCTTCACCCCTCACCATATAGACGTTCGTGGATGCGGGTTTGTTCGAAGACGGAGAGGGTTCTTGGCTGCCCCCTTCCATGCTTGCAGAGGCTTGGGTTAGATTTTGCCCATGTTGAAATGTATTAGTCAACACAGTAGGTTGTTGCTGTGTCAAAAATTTTTGGGCTTCTGCAAGCCGAGGACATAGATGGGTCGGGTGGTATTCCGTGCATAAGTTGCATGGATACCTCACCTTCCGTTTCTCAGTGTTGTCCCTGCCATTATTATCGGTAGGTTTTTTATCCCCCTTACCCTTATTTCGTTGTTTTTTATTTCCTTCAGGCTGCTGGGTGGCCTTTGGGTTAGTCGATTTCACTGTGTGTACCTTCGACGTTTTGGTAGGGGGAGTAGACAAAGTAATAGTTTGGCTGGTTAACCCTAATTCTGAACTAGTTGGTTAACCCTAATCCAAGGCCCTAAACCTGAACTAGTTGGTTAACCCTACAAACATAAAAGTCTAATAAATTTTAGATTTAGCATTAATTTTATGGCTTGTCTTATGTCAAGGGGTATTAAAGTGAAACTGATGATGTGTAAAAGACAAAAGTAAAAATGAATAAAAAGTTGGAAAGAAAAACTTTCACTTAATGCAAAATTTCCACAACTTTTCAAAATTTTTATTTTTTTATTTTTCTAAGATCTTTTGAATCAACAAACTTAAATAAGGATTTCACTCGACTACGAGCTACTTACGATCTAAGTAAACTATCAAAAACTTAAGAAAACAAAGATTTTTCCCTGGCTAATAATGCAAAATCACACTCTTCAACCAAACAAGAAAATGAAAGAGATTTTTTATTTATTTAAATGCTGATAAAGAAAAAAAGGAAAAATACCAACAAGTAAAAAACCAAGAAAAACAATTCTGGCCTAATCGTAGATCACAAAGAATCACTTCAAGAAATCACACACTAGCAACTTAAAAAAATGACTCTCACACTTGTCTAAAAACCTTAAAAAATTCTTTTTTATGACAACTTTTAAATGAGAAAAATAAAGCTAAGGCTAAGATTAATCCTAAGCTACTGACAGCTAACACAGAGATTCAAAAACCTGAGAGGTATAACTCTCATCAAGGGAAAGGATGACTACCTTACCCTCAACAAAGACTATCCTGCACAAGCATGGTACTGATAATCCAACAACACGCATGTGAACGTGAGCTGTATAGCACCAGAGGGCGTGTACACGTGGGTTGACCTTATATAGGCCGTGTGTATCTCTAAAACTATGAGAAAAAATAACAAAAGACAATCCAAACCAGGAAGAGACCTCTGATATTGAGAACCAGGATCTCTTGAAGGCTTGGACACTCTCTTTAACAGAAATAGCAAATAATGTAAGGAAAAAAAATTCGTAAAACAAACAAATCTGAGACAAGACTGCAAACAACCAAGACTTAGAAAGAATTCTAGAAAACCCCTGAGAATGTCTGATTCTGATAGGGAAGAGGATAACTGCCTCAAATTTTTTTTGGACTCTACACGCTACTGTTACTTCTTCAACTAGCATTTACACGCGGGCTGTAAGAGAGTAGGGCATGGGTGCACACATGCAGACCTTATATATGCCACGTGTACCTCTGTGGGTCTCGAAAAAACACAGTCAAGCAGATAACAGAGATAGCTGGTATGGGAAACTAGTCTCTCTGCTAGCTCAGACTTGGCAGAAACTAAAAAACAGGTAAGAAAACTAGTCTTTTAAAGATACCCAAAAAATAAAATTCCAGGAACCCTAGAGACCTGCCTAGTATGGTCGCCAATTCTGTTGTGAGGGAAATCCCCTTATGGACTAGCAAATAGGGTTATCTTATGCATGTAGATATGACCAAAAGAAATCTACTTTCTACCTTCATCCCCATACTTAAACCCCATTCCTTTTCAACAAATACATGGTTAGACCAACATACCTTGTTCCAGATGTTCGATGTCAATCCCCCTTCATGCTTGATCACTTGTTGGTAGCTATCCTCTCAATATTGACCTATGTACAGAACAAGAAACAAACTACACATGCATTTTACCTATAGACTAATGGGTTAGAGATTCAAACATATCTTTACTGAACTATGAAGAACTCATATAGTGGGACGGGAAAAGCATTTCTTTATTATTAACTTTAATGAATCAACTTACAATGTCAAGACCGGCCACTGCTCCATGAATCCTGATCCTGGGCTCCTCTTCAAATGTACTCCAACTTCTTTTCTTTGTATCTATTCTTGCACAAGGATGGCTCAAGGGTTGGGACAATGGGAATATGCAATTGGGCAGAGTTTCTTTACTTTATTTTTTCCTTCTTCAAATGGGACCCCTAGCCCTTCTTTTATAGGCTAGAAGAAGCTAGGTATTTGGACGAACCCTCGACCATGCATGGCTAGGAGTTTCAGTTAACTCACCCAAAGCTGTGTGTTCCGTTGGCAACTTTCCTTTTTTTGTGATTTTGTCGGTCCACACGGGCTATTTTAGGTCAGCTAGCGTGTACACGCGTGCAATAAAAGAGTTGTTCAGTAGTGCTTTGGTAAAGAAGGGATCTGAGATGGCCTAATGCCAGGTAATCATGTATGGTGCAAATTAGGGTTATAACAAGATTGGAGCGGGATTGAAGAAGTGGGTTGTCAGGCCCATGAGTAGTTCTCTGAGTGAGAGAACTGTTGGGGATTGATTTCCGTAGGTGCTAAACTGCAGCTACAGCTCTCTGAGACTTTTGGTTTATCCTATTGCTGAAGTCCTGGAAGGGAAGTGGGGCAGCCAAGGGACTGTTGAGAAGAAAAGGGGCACACTTCCTTGGGTGGGACAGGCATGTGGGGAATGAGAGGCTATAGGTTGTTAGTTGAGTGAGCATCTGAGATGGAGTCTTTCCTATTGTCCATGAGCCTTAGCCTGGAAAGGAATTCCTTTACCCTGGGTGGAGTTCAGTCCTAGCTTGGAGGTGATTCACTGTTGAGAGTGATGAACAATGTAGTCTATGGCTGGGAGGTTCATGGATGGTCTGTAAGAAGTTGGTGATAGTCTTTCTAAGATAAGTACCAATTGTATGATATATGGATATGTTGTTTTGTTATTTACATGCCTATGTTGTGATTTTATCATATATGTGACTATGATTGCTTGTGTGCTTATGGGTAATTTCCTGTAAATGATGCATATTGGTAATTACTGTTATTTTAATATAAAAGTCGTATGTTACAAAAAGTAATTTTATATTTATGTTTAGATGTAAAGCTTCCGCGAGCATGTTGTATGTATATGTTTTAGTTGCATGCAGTCTAAAGAGTAAATTTAGGTGGAATTGCTTAGTTGACTACTGGGTATGCTATTGTATGTTTTGCAGTATGGGAATGAAAGTGTTCCCTAGAGTAGCATGGCCTGACCTGATGGCTGTGAATGTTACCGACTGACGTCAGAGCATGATTGGTTGCTCTGGAGTGGCATACCCCGACATCAGGTTGGTCGGGGGGATTGTTAAAGACACGACGAGTCATCAACGGAAAGATCAGTATATGGTTAGTTGTCCTCCAAGAATTTGACTTGGATTTTGTTTCAGCGAAATCCAAAAAGTCGATGGTCTTCGCAAAACTCATATCGGAACTTTCAGTTGAATCAGGTGATGTTATACCCGACGAGTTTCCTATCAAAGGAGACATGTTTTTGATTGCATATTTTGACCCCTGGTATGGAGATTTGCTTGTATATCTCTATACTTTGAAGTTCCCCACCTCTACTTCTCGTGATGAGCGTTGTCATATACGCCATCATGCCAAGAATATCTCATACTCGAGGACACTTTATATCTTTGAGGTGTAGACTGCATCCTTCACCGATGTCTCACTCATGAAGAAGTGGAAATAGTGCTTAATGATTGCCACATGGGAACATGTGGTGGTCATTTGTCTGGGTTGGAAACAACCCAAAAGATTCTACGAGCTGGTTTCTTTTGGATGACATTAATCAAGAAGTGCCACCCATGTCAGATCTTCTCTTAGAAGATGAGGGCACACCCCACTCCCATGTTTCCCATTATTACCATTGGTAACTTCACTAAATGGGGGATTGATTACACTACATGCAACCCCCCTTTAGCAAGGGGGCATCGCTATATCATCGTAGTAGTAGACTACTTCACTAAGTAGGTCAAAGTTATGCCAACATTCAACAATGATGGGGAGACAACAACTCTCTTTTTGTTCAACCAGATAATATTAAGGTTTGACATCCTAAAAGAGATTGTCACTAACCATGGCAGTCACTTTCAGAATAAAATGATGACAGAGTTAACGTCAAATCTTGGGTTGTGTCAAGAACATTCATCACCCTACTACCCACAAGAGAATGGTCAAGTGGAAGCTGTCAATAAATATCTTAAGACCATTCTACAGTGGAGGATCAATTCGGCCAAGTCAAATTGGCATTTGATATTATACTCAAAATTATGGGCTTACCAAATGTATGTTAACACTGTAACGAGTTTCTCACCTTTTCAACTCATTTACGGACTGGAAGTAGTCTTGCCCATAGAGTGTCAGATTCCATCTTTAAAGTTGGAAGTACAGTTATTTCTAGACACTTCACCACTTGAAGAGCGATTACTATACCTCGAACAACTCAATGAATAATGTCGTGATGCAGCCTTGTCTAACAAGGCTCACAAACAAAAATTCAAGTGTCAGTATGATCGGTCTATTCATCCTCGGATTTTCTCTAAAGGCGACCTTGTTTTGGTCTATGACCAAGATAAGGACCCCCTGGGGGTAGGCAAGTTCAAACCCATGTGGTTCAGACCTTTCATTGTGAAAGAAGTACTACAGAGGGGCACTTATCATCTGGTATAATTTGAGGGAAATGTTTTGGTGGATATTAGAAATGGGCTCTACCTTAAGGAGTATTACTCATAGGTGGGTCGCCTTGGGTGACTTTTTGTAACATATGTATAGTCTATGTACTACTACTTTTTAGTTTTGTCTTTTGGTTTTATGGATGTGTCATTTTTGATGTTATCTTATTCATTGTGGTAGATGTCAAGTGAATCAAGAGTGTTTATTGGGTTCGCGTATGACGCTAGATGGCACACTCGGAGGCTTGCCTCCAAAGCTTGGGAAATTTTCACACCTCAGAACCAGTTGCTATCTTTAGGAGGTATCTGTTTAGGTGACACCACAAACAATGTATCCAAGTACAACATAGTTATTGAGTTGCTTCGTGACACTTTGTCACTTGGTATCTCTCACCTTCGGGTCTATTTAGATGCTCATCTAGTTGTGTCTCAGTTAAATGGATTTTACCGCATTCATGATCCTACTCTACATCGATGGTTCCTTAGGGTACATCTCTTAGAACGAAGATTTGATTACATTACATATATCCATGGTCCTAGGAGATTAAATCAAGTTACATATACTCTAGCTAATCATATATTAGATTGGCATCTTGCACACATGTAAGAAAAAGAACACACACACACATGTAAATACTTTTGTAAATAAGTGTATTCCATAAAACAAAAAAAGATAAAAAAATCCATATATATATATCGCAAAAGCACCAGAGTACATAAGTGGGCGAAAGCACCTCAAAAAATAGGTGTCCAGTAAAAAGTCACGTGGCTTATGCCCTCAAAAATATACAAAAGGTGCCCTTGACACATAAGAAGTCCAGTCTAAGCTAAGGGCGGGGCCCGTGAGTCCTTTCATAGTGAACAATGGTGTTAGCCAAATGCCGAAAAAGCTAGACCCAGGTCCGTGGTACCCCAACAATGTGAGTTTGCACGGACAGTGGGAGATCCTCAAACTCTGCCATGGGGAATGTCTGAGTAAGGGCGGTGAGTTTCTGGTCTACCTGTCTCAAAAATCTCTTAGCCTCCCCAGGTAGATGTCCCCTTTCTGCTACTGGTCCACCGGGCGCGACTGGTCACGCCTCTGGTCGAGGATGCCGCCTAGTCCTCATGAAGTCTTCTAGACACATTGGCCCCATGTTTGCACATAACCGAGACATACGTGTCAGATTCTCTGGTATAAAAAAATGATATATATTAAAAATACATAAAAATTAAATAACGTTGAAAAACAAGCATACCTAGCTCTCCTCATACCACTCTGGGAGGTACGCCCATGTTAGGGTCCCTGGAAAAGTTGATCTCGGCATAGGGATAATACTCTATCGTCGGGATCTGCCGAGACCACCAATAAAAAACCTTTTCGTTAAAGGCCTCAATAGTCCTCCCTCCCCCTTGTTGCGGAAACAATGCTACCCATCTACATACTACTAAGAAGAGACTATGTGCCCTTGTACTGTCTCCCTCAGACTAAGACTAGGTACCCTCTCAAAGAAGAAGGAGCACATAATAGTCCCAAATCCGAAGTTTCTATTCCTCCGCATGCGACACTCTGTAAGATGTCGTTTCATGAAATCCAATAAAGTAGTACTCCAATCAAAAACTTGTGCATTTAAGCATTGAACCACACAATTCATTTGCACTCGGGAAGCCTTATGTATAACTGCGGATCCAGTGATCTTCCCAATAAGAAAAACTATCACTTTTAGTGATAGGTTCGAGATCTTGTTTATTGGCACTTGTGTGCCCATTTTTCCTATACCAGCTTCATAGTGGAGTCCAATCAACTCATCTATGGTGAGAGGCCTGGAGGGAAAAGTGTGAAAATTGACTGGTTCCCCTCTCCTTGAGAGGCCAGTCAGGAAGTAAATATCCTCAGTCGTTGGAGTAAACAACTGCCCCTCAAGCATGAAGGCCTTTGCGTCAGGATGCCAATAATCAACCAAGGCATTCATTATCCTGGATTGTGCCTACATGAATGAACACTAGAAGAACTTTAATATACCACATTGAGCCAATACAATGGTAGAAGAAGGGTCCTCACTGACCAGAAAATCAATGTCCTCATGCTCTCTCTCTCTCTCCAATGAACATACATCCTGCAATTTACAAGTTTAGGAGAGATTATCATTTGCATTTTTTTATCTTTTTCCACATCTTAGAGGGTATACATGGGATGTAATACACATAGTCGTGTGTGCATATGTGCAGTCTTTCCTTTGCACACGCGCACACGCGGGTTGTCATAGGACAACTCGCATATACATATGGCTAACCTTTTTAAAGGTCAACACCCCCTCAAAAAACTAAAAGAAATGCATAATTTAAAAATTTAAATGCAAGAGGGGATAATATGTACTTACTTGGTCCAAGCGAAAGTTTGTTTTGTCCATTGAAGCTCATGGAATCAATTCTTTTCACAAAAGAGTATTTTTGGCTTTTTAGTCAATTTCTCAATTAGCAATAGTGATAATGAGCTACCAACTTCTATTTATAGACTTTTTGGCGACTTTTTGTCATTTTTTGGAACTTTTTGTCATTCTTCTAACCTGAAAAATGATTCAAGAGTTTCTTAGGGGATGTTACAATAAGTGGTACTTTGGGTATTGGGAATTTTTTTGGAGATTTGGGTCATTTTCAAGGTCTTTTGGTAAAAAGGTATTTTTCCAACTTTGTGCATGTAAGATAGGATTCCACCTCCACTTGTTGCACCTCATTTCCTTTTTTGCTTTTCCATAGGATCAATCCCACCGAATTGCGACATGGAACCATCATTGTTGCTTTAGAAGTGTTGTATTTTAGTGGTAGAGCCTAACCCTTCATGGATGCCCTAGATAGATCCTGGTTGCATTTTCGCGTCCATGCCATCTTTAATGACTATAGGCTTGGGAGTCCTTGTTATTTTTATCCTGATTATGAGTTTGAGCCTCATTTGCATGATGCATTATCAATCTTGACCTCACCCTCGGGACTCCCACAAAACACAATGTGTCTTCTTTTAATCCCTTTTCAGACCCTCTAAAAATGAAAAGATTGTCGAGCGACCTTGTTGACCTTCATGCTCGCTAAAATGAAATTTGAAGGAACGTCTGTCTGGCGGTAGTTTACCCCTTTTTTCGGTCCAGATGGTCAACTGTACGAACAAAGGTATAGTCTAGGAGCTTTGTTTCCCTAGAAGAGTATTCTCAGGTATGATTTTAACCCTTTTTTTGGGCCTGAGGGACTACATTTACAAAAAAGGAACCCCCACGGAGTCCATAGTTAAGCTCTTTTCAGACTTCCTAAAATTGAAAAGATCGTCGAGTGACCTTATTCCTTCACACTCATTAAAATGGTCCAAAAGAACATTCCTGACAGAGTCCATAGTTAATCCTTTTTCAGACTCCTTAAATATGAAAAAATTGCCGAGTGATCTTGTTTTTATCACACTCATTAAAATGGTTTTGAATAGACGTCTTTTCGGTGCTAATTTACCCCTTTTTCAAACCGACTAGGCTACCTTCGAAAAAGGTACCCTAGTGGAGTCTCCTTTTACACTTTTTCAGACTCTCTAAATATGGAAAATCATCGAGCTTACCTTCTTTAGGCTCGTTAAAATCACATTGAAGGACGTTACCATTGTGTCTTATTAATCGCATTTTCATACCTGTGTCTTTGGCCTAATTCTGGCTCCATTTTTCTCTCAACTAAACCATTTGAAGCATGCCTTATATGCAAGCCTTGTAGCACTTTGCTTCTGCGTCTTGACACCTTGGCCCACGGAGGATTTTTCCCGAGTGTCCTTTTCCTACATATATCCCTTTGCTCTGAGCATGCATGTGTTCCTTGCACTTGGAACTAGTATGTCTGTGACACTCGATCCTCCTTTGTAACGTAGCATTCTTTTATTCTTTTTCAATATTTCCAAAATTATTGAAAAAGACAAAATAAATCAAATATACCCCAAAAAGAGGAAGGGAAAAGTATTTTCTTTTTGTTGGCAACATAATGAGTCGCCCTTGGACAAAGCACATATTTTTGTTTGTTCATCAAGCCTTGGGATTTAATATGACCTTAGGAAGCTATTCTCGCTACATAGAGTTGTGTCCTCCTCCATTTGGTTATTCTTCCAAACATTTGGAGAGTTTTTGTTGCCTCCTGCATCGTAGACTTATGTCAAATACCATGCTACCTGAGTCTCATGTTTTGTCATGCTATTGTCCAAGGGAAGTTATTACCAAGCTTGAGTCAGACCCTCTGTAGATTGTCTCTTGAAATCATTCCTGACCATCTCGAAAGCCCAATCAAGTATTTGTTTGAAATCCATGAATCCGTCAGCCTGATCATCAAAATCCTCTGGTCTGTTCCTGACAAGTCATTGAAGACCTTTGGGTAGTGAAGTCATACACTCATATTACACTCCTACCCAAGTTGTGAATATTTTGAAGCTGTTGCTCGAACTCTAAAGGCCTTATTTGTAGCCATCAAGCCTTATTCTCTTCTTGAATATGGATACTATACATGTATATCTTTTTTTATTTTAAGATGTATATCCACTATGTATTGCTCACGGCTACACTTTATATAGTTATATGACATGGATTTGTAATATATTTGATTGGAAACCATGATTTTATTTCATTCTGAGCATGGGTATGCCCACCTTGGTGAGACAATTTTTATTTTGCAGATGGCACCTCTTGAACCTTGGTCCCTAGGCTCACTTGTTTCGTACGTTGGTGAAGATTGATAATGTATTTCATCCATCAGATGCTCTTCTGACCTCACACATTAGGGGGCATATGTTATAACCCTAATTTGCATCAGATATGCTTACCTAGCATCATGCCATCTCATTTTACATATTTTTCCAAGCCACTACTGAACAACTCTTCTTAAAAACACCCTTTTTGAAGGCACACACACCCTGCTCCACTATTGCAAGTGTGTGTATGCTAGATGGCCCACTACAACCCACGTATACCTACAAAAGCATGAAAAATGGAAAGTTGTAGATGAAACTCACAGTTTTGGGTAAGTTACCTAAACCATTTGACTGCCCATAGCAGGTCACTTGACAAAATACCTAGCCCTTTCTAGCTTATAAAAGAAGGGTAGGGGTCCCATTTGGAAGGAGGAAACTAATTGTAAAGAAACTCTACCCGATTTTTCATTCCATTTGACCCAACCTTTTGCAACCATTATGTGAAGAAAAACATATACAAAAGAAGTTGGAGCACAGTTGAAGAGGATCCCAGGACCAAATTCAAGGAGTAGTGGTCGATCTCACTATTGTAAGTTACTCTTGTGAGATTAATAAAATAAGTACTTTTCCCGTCCCTCCGTATGAGGTTTTTAATGTTTAATATTGATTATATTTTGATAGAATCTCTAACCCATTAGTTCATAGGTCATATGCATGTTCGGAGTTCTTTGTTTGTCTATATATGAATGTAGGTCATCTTTGGGAGGATATTTGCAGTCAAGGAGCGACTGAACATTAAAGGATCGACATCAAACATAGAAACTAAGGTAAAATAACTTGATCTTTTTAACCTTATATTTACATATGAATAATGGGGTTTATGATTGGGATGATGGTAAAAAGTAGGAGAGTTTAGGTCATTTCTACATGCATTATAGAACCCTTAATTCTAGTCCATAGGGGGATTTCCCACCCACAACAGTAGGTAATACACTCAGATATGGATAGTAATTTTTGTGTCATTTCCGGTGATAGGTGGTACGCCACATGATTCCTCACGGTTGAGGAGTTATGAGGTCATGAAGTTGGAAGCCCAAAATATGAGTTAAGAAGACCCTAATTGGTTACAATGTGGGTTAAGAATCCCATAATTGGTTTCAAGTCATTAATGAAAGGGTAAAGTGGTTGTAACAAGAAAGTTCAGGAAGCCCTAAGGTTAAGGAAAGAGGTTACTTAGAAAAAATATATATACACCCCAATAAGTCACTCATAAGTACATTCACACACATTATATTGAATATGTTCTATGTGAGTAAATTGTTCTTATATGAGGTAACCAAGGAGTTTTGAGGTGAATTTCAGAGGGAAGGTGAAGTAAAGAAATGATAAATTCCAAGGGAGGATGAAGTCTTGTGATAATGTGTTCTAAGGTATGTTATTTAAAGGTCATCTTACCATTTTCACTATAAACTATTTTCTAGAATGATTCAGATAGACAACATTGGAGGAGCTTGAGAAGACATATCAAGGTACCCATGGTAAATCTTTAGCTTCTGGGTCGTTGTATTTTTTGAGATACACTCTGTGGAAAATATGTTTTTTGGCTAGTCCCGAAACTAGTCTCAAACACATGTTCTGGGTAAAACAATCATAACTTATTCATAGAGGATCCAAATTTAGTGAGACTAAATGAATTGGATATATTACAATCCTTAATATGTTTTGTATGATTTTTAGATATAGATATCGAATATTCAACGCTTGGCATGCTCTACAAGTTCTCTCTCTAGAATAAACAAGAATTCAACAAGGTCTGCCATTTTTGCTATATCACCTTTTATGGGATGTTCCAAGTAGTGAAACTTGGAGGAATTGTAGAGAAGATATTGAATAATATTGGGTACAATTTTTATACCTTTATTCATTACAAATACAAAGTTATGCTTGCTAAAAGTAAGGGTTTGTGACTAATCCAAAAAATAGTCCCATGAGACTAAGGTAAAGTTTGATGAAGAAGCTATTCTTTTGTTGTTGAATTTGAGGAAGGACTGCAAGTATGTTATCACATATACCTAGTCTATTACAGATTTACAAGTATTTTTATATGCATGTTTTGAGGGTATATGATCTTGATTTTTTGGTACTTTGTTGAGGCACTTCATCGATGATATCT
>JASDQU010373351.1:62540-76847 GCA_032191745.1 Picea mariana | reverse complement strand
TCTCCCCTAATCCAACTGGCTTATTTTGTATGTTTTCATGTCAACACATCTTGTTGTACTTCCAGGGCCATTTTGGAGGCCTAAACAGTGTTTTTTTTATGCTTGCCACAATCAAATTGTAGACAGAGTTAGAGTTTGACAGTGTAATATGTAGTTCTCTAAAATAACTTTCCAATGGGCTATCATGTGCCTAAAATGGAGGTCGTATACAATAGTTACGACCGCAGGAAGTTGAGGTACCAACTTACCCATAGGGGCCCACATGAATTTTGGCGTTGCACCTCCTATGGTTAGGTTTTTGGATGTCTAGGGTTTTAGCATTCATCATTAATATTAAAAAGGCCTTTGGAGCCTCACTGTAATCATTCTACTTAGATGGATGTGTGTAGTAGCCACATCTCTTCTCAGAGATAACTACCGCCATTCAAGCAAGTGTTTCAGTTCTGCAGTTTTATAGTTTCAGCCTATATCATTTATTCAATAGAAGATATTGTTCACTGGATATCTATGTTGTTCTTCATATTTGTGTTTATTGTATTCATTTTGTTAATCAGTTTGTTCCGCTCCTAAATATGGATCGATGGTATCAGAGCAGTATGCTCTTCATTTATTTTTCTTCGTGCATGTCCCCGACAAGATCTAAGTACAAGAAGTTGGGACTTGAACCAATCGAATCGTTGCAAGATCGGTCGCGCCGAGCCTGACAACAACCCATGGGGGATGAAAAGAAAGATGATGGAACAGAAGATCCTATTAAAATGTTGCTCAAGGAAGCCCTCGCGTGACATAGGAATGAAATGATGGACAACTATGCGCATATCCTTCGATGGTTTCCCACAGGAGAAGCATATTCATCAAGCGGCCATGCAACCCCCTTCAAGGTATAGGTAGAGTTTTATATTTCGTTATTTGAAGGACTGATAGATGCGGATGCTGTAGATAAATGGTTGAATTTGCTTGAAGGGTATTTTTCGGTCCACAATTTTTCGGATAGGGAAAATATTACTTTTGCACTCCTCAAGGTCATCCCCCATGTTAAGGACTGGTGGGATACTTACTCTAAGTAAAGGGTCGTAGAGGAATATGCAATATTTTTGGTTTCCCCTACATGGGATTCCTTCTGGGACGCCATTAAAGAACATTACTACCATGTTGGAAGCTACGAGGACCAGTACACCAGATGGACCACCCTACGTCAAGAAGGGACCACACAGTACCAGATTTCACCAATATTTTCCATACCCTGCACACCAAATTGGGTATCAAATACTCTGAGTGACATCTGGTGCTCAAATACCATGGTTTTTTGCATAGATACATTCAAGTAGAAAAAAACATCGCCTCATTAAGAACGAATTATAGATACGTTGTCAAGATCGAGCAGAAATTTAAGCAGAAGAGGCGAGATTTTGGATCTGCAAACTCCTCACATTCAAAGTAGGGCAAAGGCAGCCCCAACCCACACAAAAAGGGACCGAGCTGAGATGGCCGCTCTCAGAACAACCAGTCTAAGCGACAACACAATAAGGGCAATGAGAAGATGAAGAAGGACATGGGAAAATGGTGTGAATACCATAAAATCCCTTGGCCCAACACTGAAGAATGTTGCTCCAAGCAGTCACTCATGGTCAAGTTGAAGGATTCCAAGTCAGAGGATGATTATGATTACGAATCAAATACATAAGGAGAGAAGCAGATTATCGATGTTGAACCCAGTGCCACTGTCACTACCACCAAAGTCCATCCAAGTGAACCAGAAGAACCAGAGGAAGGAGAACGCCTCTTTCAATCACAAATGTGGGTAAAGGGGGCTCTGCTTCATTTCATTGTTGATAGTGGCAATCAAAAGAACCTAATCTTAGTAGAGGTCATCAAGTGTCTGGACCTACCTATGACACTGCACCCGCATCCCTACACCATCGGTTAGCTTCGCCAAGGAAGAGATCTTCGTGTCAACCAACAGTGTCGTCTGCCCTACAATATCGATCCTTTCAAAGATAGGGTATTGTAGAAATGTTCTTTTAGGAAAACCATATTTGTAGAAATGTCATGTTGTGTATGAGTCTAGACCCCGCGGTGTTATTATTACTTTGGTTAGACAATTGTACAAGATACCATAGGTAGCGTCGCCTACCGCTATTTCTTTAATCTCTTCTAAGCAATGCAGTAAGGTCATTTCACAGACCAGGAAGTTCATCTTCTTTGTGATCCGTGCTCATAGTAAGAAGAAGGTCGTCGCCACATCTATGGCCTCTACATAGAGCCTCTCTTTGCAACATAAGCAAATGGATGGGATCGTGGAAGAGTACAGAGACATCTTCTCCTCACCCACCGGGGTACCGATGCACTACTAAGTCAAGCATCCAATTGATCTGAACCCCAGTGCACCTCTTCCTAATGGACCAGTCTATCATCGCTCGCTGATGGAAAATGACGAAATCAAGCGTCAAATCCAAGAGCTTCTTCAAAAGGGTCACATCAGACCCAGCTCCTCCCCTTGTGGAAGCTCGATTATACTGATGCAAAAGAAGGACGGCACCTGGAGCCTCTGCATTGATTGCATAGCATTAAAAAAAATCACAATCAGGAACCGGTACCCAATTCCCAAGATTGATGACCTTCTTGACCAACTCAAGGGGGAAAATTTCTTCAACAAGATTTACCTAAAGTCTGGCTACCACCAGGTTCCCATCAAATCAACTGATGTATGGAAGACAACCTTCAAATCTAAAGAAGGTCTCTTTGAAGGGTTGGTCACGCCCTTTGGCTTAACCAATGCACCAACAACTTTCATGAGGTTGATGGATGATGTATTGAGACCCTTCACCAACTCTTTTGTAGTGGTATATTTGGATGACATCCTCATCTTCAACAGAACTTGGGAGGAGCACATGCAGCATATTCAATAGGTTTTGAGCACCCCGCGGCAACACAAGCTATATGCCAACTTGGAAAAATGATCCTTTGGCATGAACAAGGTCAAATACTTGGGCTACATTGTTGATGAGCATGGGGTAAATGTTGATCCAGCTAAGATCCAAGTCATCTGTGACTGGCCAGCCCCGACCACACTAACCGAAATTCATACCTTCTTGGGACTTGCCAACTTCTATCGACGGTTCGTGTTGGGATTCTCCCATATTGCATGGGCCCTCAGCCAAGTGACCAAGGGTGGTGGCAGGGAAAAGTTCATGTGGGGAAGGAACAATAACGATCATCCAATGATCTAAAGCATCGCTTGTGTTCATCTCTAGTACTCTCCTTGCCTGATCTGCAACAACCGTTCGAGATTGAGACTGATGCATCTGACTATGTTGTAGACACAGTTCTCACTCAGCATGGTCATCTGATGGCATACCATAGTGAGACGCTCTCAGATACTGTCCGAAAATACCCAACCTATGACAAGGAAATGTATTCCATTGTACAAGCCTTTCGGCAATGGAAACATTACATTATGGGAAAGGAGATGATCATCCACACTAATCACAAGCCCCTGCAATTCATACAGACATAGGGGAAATTGCAGAACGACTTCCATCAGAAGTGGTCCACCTACCTATAGCAATTCCATCTAAACATCATGTATAAGACAAGGAGCTCAAATCATGTTGTTGACTACCTCAGTCGACCTCCCATGGCTGCACTGACCATTGTGCTCCATTCCTGTGGACATGAGGCATCCAAGTGGCCCCAACTTTATCAACAAGATCCAGACTTCGCCACCACCTATCAACTCTTGGGTACAGGCGCGACTATCACTGATTTTCACGTTCAGGACAAATTGTTATGCCATATGGGCCATCTCTGTGTTCCTGCAAGTGAGTGTGCAAAGATGATTTGGGAATCCCACTACAGTTAGATGGCAGGAAATTTTTGTGTGGAGAAAATTGTGGTCATTCTCAAGAAACATTTTTATTGGCCAAAACTTTGACAAGACGTTAGCAAGTATATCATATCTTTCACTGCCTGTGCCATTGCCAAGCCAACCATCAAGAAGCAAGGCTTATACACCCCTCTTCCTACTCCCGAGAAGCCTTGGGAATCCATCTCAATGAATTACATGTTTGACCTTCCATCCACCAAGCAAAGCAATGATTGTGTATTTGTGGTCATTGATCGGTTTTCGAAGATGGCCATCTTCACAGCCTACAAGAAGAACATCACATCGATTGGTACTGCCAAGCTCTTCTTTGAACGAGTGTGGGTCCATTTTGGGATACCATAGACCATCATCTCCAACTGAGACAACAGGTTCCTCAACACATTTTGGTCGAGTCTCTGGTCACTGTTGGACACCAAGCTCACTAAATCCATTGCTTTCCACCCCCAAACAGACGGCCAAACAGAGGTCATCAATCGGATGATTGTGCACATCATGTGCATGTACAACTCTAAGCATCTTCGTACATGGGATGAGAGTCTCCCCTATGTTTAGCACAGTTACAACTGGGGTCTCCATAGCTCCATCGACCATAGCCCATTTCGGGTAAGACCAGGATTCCAACCCTTGGGTCCCATTGATGTTGCACTACCCCTGGAAACCACACAGACAAACTCTTCCCATGTTCAATCTGAGACCGACAAAGCCACCAGATTCATTGAGCGGNGTGGACATGAGGCATCCAAGTGGCCCCAACTTTATCAGCAAGATCCAGACTTCGCCACCACCTATCAACTCTTGGGTACAGGCGCGACTATCACCGATTTTCACGTTCAGGACAAATTGTTATGCCATCTGGGCCATCTCTGTGTTCCTGCAAGTGAGTGTGCAAAGATGATTTGGGAAGCCCACTACAGTTAGATGGCAGGAAATTTTTGCGTGGAGAAAATTGTGGTCATTCTCAAGAAACATTTTTATTGGCCAAAACTTTGACAAGACGTTAGCAAGTATATCATATCTTTCACTACCTGTGCCATTGCCAAGCCAACCATCAAGAAGCAAGGCTTATACACCCCTCTTCCTACTCCCGAGAAGCCTTGGGAATCCATCTCAATGGATTACATGTTTGACCTTCCATCCACCAAGCAAAGCAATGATTGTGTATTTGTGGTCATTGATCGGTTTTCAAAGATGGCCATCCTCACAGCCTGCAAGAAGAACATCACATCGATTGGTACTGCCAAGCTCTTCTTTGAACGAGTGTGGGTCCATTTTGGGATACCATAGACCATCATCTCTGACTGAGACAACAGGTTCCTCAACACATTTTGGTCGAGTCTCTGGTCACTGTTGGACACCAAGCTCACTAAATCCATTGCTTTCCACCCCCAAACAGACGGCCAAATAGAGGTCATCAATCGGATGATTGTGCACATCATGTGCATGTACAACTCTAAGCATCTTCGTACATGGGATGAGAGTCTCCCCTATGTTTAGCACAGTTACAACTGGGGTCTCCATAGCTCCATCGACCATAGCCCATTTCGGGTAGGACTAGGATTCCAACCCTTGGGTCCCATTGATGTTGCACTACCCCTAGAAACCACACAGACAAACTCTTCCCATGTTCAATCTGAGACCGACAAAGCCACCAGATTCATTGAGCGGATTCATCACATCCGCCAACATGTCCATGAGATTTTGTAGAAAGCCAATGCTAAGTACAAGTAGCGCCATGATCAACATAGGGTTCCACACCAGTTTCAAGTTGGAGACAAGGTCTAGTTACATTTGCAAAAGGAGTGTCTTACAGGGACCCATCGGAAGCTATTCCCACTTCGCTATGGTCCTTACACCATCACGAAGGTTGTGGGTAACAATGATTTTGAGCTCAACACTCCATCATTACTTGGTTTGCACCCAGTGTTCAATGTGGACCTCCTTCAGTCATATTTTCCACCATTATTGGACACCTCAGAGATCATAGAATAGTTGACACCAATAGATCTCAACCCTGACTGCATGGAACAGGCATCCACTGATCAGATAGTGGACACACAGGTCAAGGGCACTCACCAACAGAGGATCCAACTTTATCGAGTTGTCAAGGCAGGGCAGTTCCTACACCAAGGCACGTGGCTCACCCAGGGCCAAATCCAGCAGAAGTTTCCTCACCTGATGGGGGAACTCAATGCAATGGAGGCCATTTCTTCCTAAGGGCGGAGGATTGATCCAGGTGGATATTGGTGGCCTCCCACCTATTCCAATTGGATCCTCTTGTTAGTTTTAGTTCAACACATTCTTCTATACTTCTTTGTAATTGTGGATTCTACACTTCTAGGGATTTTTGAAGCCCTACACATCTTTCAGGTGGATATTGGTGGCCTCTCACCTAATCCAACTAGCTTATTTTGTATGTTTTCATGTCATCACATCTTGTTTTACTTCAAAGGTTGTTTTGAATCCCTAAACAGTGTTTTTTTGGCTCGCCACAATCAAACTATAGACGAAGTTAAATTTTGACAGCGTAATGTGTAGTTCTCTAAAAGACCTTTCTAACAGGCTATCGTGCGCCTAAAACGGAGGTCGTATGCAAAAGTTACGACCCCGAGAAGTCGAGGTACTAACTTACCCATAGGGGTCCACATGACTTTTGGCGTTTCACCTACCAGGGTTAGGTTTTTGGATGTCTAGGGTTTTTGCATTCATGAGTAATATTAAAAAGGTCTCTTGAGCATCATTATAATCATTTTTCTCAGACGGGTGCACGTAGCAGCGACATCTCTTCTTAGATATAGCTACCACCATTCGAACAAGTGTTTTAGTTCTGCAGTTTTATAGTTTCAGCATATTTCATTTATTCAATAGAAGATATTTTTCACTGGATCTATGCGTTGTTCTTCATATCTCTGTGTTTATTGTATTCAGTCTGTTAATCAGTTCATTCTGCTCCTAAATCCAGAACAGATGTGCATTTGCATGATGTTGAGGTGTGTGTATGTGTGTTTGTGAACCATAAAACTTGGCGCACATAGTGCTTTTTGTGCCAATTGTTGTTGATCTTTTGATATATTTCCCCTTGACCTTACATATCAATGGTGATGTGAGGCCACTAGGGGTGCAACCCCTTAGATCTTGTGATGAGCATTGTGCACCTTGAAGTTGGGGCACAAGGGTTGGCTTAGTTGAATGAGGTTCATGCGAGAAATGGACACTTCATAAGACATGACATGAAGCTATGCATTAGATACATATAACTAAGCTAGAATCATGGCATGCGATCAATACATCATGAAAGGCTAAAACTATGACATAACCATGGTTGACTTTCCTAAAGACTAAAAATATGACATCACCATGGTTGACTTTCCAAAATATAGATAGAAACACAACATCATTATAACCTTAATTATTAATGGATGGAATGTGGAGAGTGGAGTGTTATTATATGAACATGGGGTGCATGGGAGGGTTGTTTGTGTTAGGCCCATAATACATTTAGTCGAAGATACCTAGATACCGTCATATTAATGAAGAGAAAAAAAACACATACAATCAAGATGCAATGCAATAAAGGAAGTTTCTCTGTATTGGTTATTTAATCGTATTTGATTGTTCAAGTTACTTCCCTTAATTGAAAAAATTAATAACTGACTTCAAAAAATTAAAATGGAATAAGATAACATGATTAAATTTGAGTAAAACATACATTAATTAAATAATTAACTTACTTAATCATAATAACTAAGTGACCAATAAATATGAGCTATTATATTAACAAAATACGTTTATGCTTTTTTATTTGGAGTAAGTTAAAAAGTGGACAACCTCAACCATTTTTCAATAGAAAAATTTCTCAAATTTGATAGGCATTTTCCCATAAGTTATAGTTTCACCTTATTGATGGGAACTTTGACCACGAAACTTTGCCATGAGCGGTTTTGGACCATTTTAAGAAGACCCATATCATTGAAATTTTAAAAAAAATGAGTAGATCAAGACATAAATTTGCCTCCTCCAAAAAAAAAACTCATCAAAAAAGTTAGTTTGTCTACTTTTTAACTCATTTTTGTTCATTATTAAATATTTATAACTATTTATTAGTCTCTCCCATGAGACTATAGCAATGAGTTTGTTTTTGATGTGATATTGATGTGACATTAATCTGCCTTTTACCATAAAATTGTGTATGCAATGTAATGTTTAACATAGGAAAACCAATATATATTTTTGGATATAATAAAAATATTTGTGTTTCTCATTTGTAATTGGTTGATAGAATTGAAGTGTTATTGATCCCTTCACGTCTTTCAATATGTAGAATTAATTACATAATCAATGAATTTCACCAATCACCACATCTAAATATAAACAGTTGTACTATGTATTTATTATTATGCATTATTATATTTATATTATATTTATTATCTAATATATTATTTATTATTATATTTATTATATTTATAAATATTATAGTTCCATTCAACTTTTCATTATACATTTTGAATAATAAACAATCCTTAATTATTATATTTTGACAAAAAATATTCATTATGTTCAACATGTATTTCCCAACTAACTCGGCAGGGACTGCGTTGCCATGCAACCCTTGTTAATATTAGCATTCCCTTATTTTCTTTATACGTTCTTAAATAATTATATTTATTAGTATATAGCTCAATGAGTTAGTCAATTGGGTTTATCTTAGGTGGTTGGGAGGAATAATTGTTATCATCCCCACCTAGGTTCAATACCTGCAAGTGACATGTTGGGCTCTTAATGAGTATATCATTGTAAAGGCTTTGAGCCTTGTTGTTGGTCGATGTTGTGCCTTGAATAATCTAGGGTTTACCCTGGGTACCATCCTTGAAATGAGGGGAAGTGCTTGGGGCTTTTCCTCGAGCCTTGTTACTTAGAAAAAAATAATAAAAAAAAAGCTCGATGGATTGGCTTGAATGGTTGAGTGCTTTAAGCTTTATATAAAAGGTCTCGAAGTTGATCCTCATGTTAGTTGCCTCTATTGCATGTCTCACTTGATATTTATATAGAATTAGATGTCATAATTAACGTCAATAAATTTGCATTGGATACCATCCATAAAATATAAATAATTACCTAGGAAAAAATTATATTAATTTTAAAATTATTATCACTATATTAACAAGGGTTGCATGGAAACATAGTCCCTGCCGAGTCAGTTGGGAAATACATGTTGAACAATGAAACTTAATATAACTAAATCACAGCCTGAGTGGGCCTAATGGTTAAGAACATGTGTTTCCTCTTAAGAGGTCACAAGTTCAAATCCAGAGGGGGGTAGGGTATGTATACCTCCGTAGACTTTACTTACCAGTCAAGTCGCTGGGCAGAGGGAGGCTTGGCCATGACCTTAAAAATAGATTATTATTATTATTATAAATGCACAAGTAATGTATATTTTTTGTCAAAAGATAATAATTGAGGGTTGTTTGTTATTCAAAATGTATAATAAACTGTGTACAACTTTTTATATTTAAATGTGGTGATTGGTGAAATTCATTGATTATGTAATTAATTCTTCTTATTGAAAGACGTGAAGGGAGCAATAACACTTCAATTCTATCAACCAATTAAAAATGAGAAACACAAATATTTTTATTATATCTAAATATATATATTTGTTTTCCTATGTTAAACATTACATTGCATACACAAATTTATAGTAAAAGGCAAATTAATGTCACATCAAAAGCAAATTCATTGCTATAGTCCCATGGCATAGACTAATAACTTATTAATAATTCTACCCTTTTCTTTACATACACCAATGTTAAAATTCTAATTTAATTTTGGATACCAATGTCACAACAAACTTTGCATAGTATACCAGAATAGCTAATGATTCCAACGACTTACTATTGCACCACAACATCATCTTGAGCATTACTTTATTTCACTTATATTCTTTTCAAATGACTATATTTTAAGTGATCTTTGTTAATTGTTTAAGAAGTTAGTAATTTCACTCTTATGAGTCGATAATAAGGAATCATTGGAAGAGGACATAATGACTAAGATGTTGTGAGTGATGGGTTAGTGGAAGTTTTCATTTCATTTATTTTTAGGTTAATATTTGTTTAGAAATTAGTTTTTTATTTAAGTTTTTGAATTAATTTAATAATATATATTTGAGAAATGAAGGTGATAATGTATTCTAAAGAAGGTTCACTCTTTTTTTTAAAATGTGTCTCATCTCTCCCAAAAAAAAATCATTTTCTTTGAACTAGACTTGACATGACTAATGGGCCAAGATTTGGTCCCCATCTTTGTAATTTTATGTTGATAAATTAACCAACATAACAATATTCCTACTCAATGAAGGTATGATGTAAATGGTGACCAAAAGTTATAATGATCTTTGTGAATTATATATTCTTGGTGAAACTATAACTAAAGCCCTTGTAATTCTTGTTAATATTCAATTCATCTCCATACACGTATATGTTAAGAGTAGGATGAGTAGTTTATTTGGTTGGTTTAGGGTTAAGATGAAATGTCAAGTTCATTTCAATAGATATAAAATTTTATAAATTATATAAATTAATATTTTGACTTAATATGTGTAAGATGAGTAGTTTATTTGGTTGGTTTAGGGTTAAGATGAAATGTCAAGTTCATTTCAAGATATAAAATTTTATAAATTATATAAGTAAATAATTTGACTTAATATTGTATTTTGATAAATGTAAAATTTTCTAAATAATTTTTTTATTAAATATATTTTTATAAATATAAATTTAATAAATTAATTTTTTATTAAATATAATAATATTTTATATATTATATTTATTTTTAAATTAATTCAACAATCCATATTAAAATGAGTGATATACTGCATAATTTAAATTTGTGATTCTCTTTGTATTATAAAAACATTTATTTTGAGAGAAATGTTAATAAAGTGATTGATTTGTTGATTAATTTTGAAATATAGGAGTTGAGTATGATATGAATTTCAATTATTAAAGTTTTAATATAAATGTTAAAACATTTGTTTTTAGAGAAATGTTAATAAAGTAATTGATTTGTTTATTAATTTTGAAATATAGGAGTTGAATATGATATGAATTTCAATTATTAAAGTCTTAATATAGATGTTAATTACACATTATGTGATAACAATAATTAAGTACAAAATTTGTCTCTTAAAATAAAAATATAATGAATTCTAATATTTAAAGTGGAAAAAATTATAAATAAAAATATAATATTTATCACAATTTATCTCGTGTTGATACCAACCAAACAAAATCTTTTATGAAACATAAGAGTTATTTCTTTATAAAGTCTTTGCCATCTTGTTATTATGAGTGCGATTTTAAATTAAAATCATTATAATTATGCTTTGGATTGTAGTGTTATTGGTGGGATCCTCCCTAGTATGTAGTAGGGGCCTATGGGCCTATTAGAGTTAAGAATAGGATAAATATGGTAGTCATTTAATGTAATATGGATTAGGTCCACGATGTTAGTTATTATTAAATAAGGCCCATTAGATAATTAACAATGAAAAAATGTAATGTGGCCTCATTAAAGAAGGCCTACTAGATAGTTGACATTTGGTTATGGTTAAGGATTGCTAGCTAGTTATAAATAGGGATGGAGTCCTCCTTATGAATCATGTATTGTATTGGAGATTAGCTCATTGGGAGACTTCCCCCTCGAAGAGGCAAGTGAACACGAGTTCATCATTTCTTTAAAAATATCAGTATATGATGTTACCCTACCTCAAGAGTTTTGATTAATGAAGTATAAGGGTTTTCTTGAAAATCTAATTTGTGAACATTTCATGTGATAAGGATCATTACAAATTGTAATAGCCTACTTTATTGGGCAAAACATATTTTATTTTATTTATTTACTATCAATTTTCATATTTTCTTGTGGTTGGTTTCTCGCTCAGTTTATTAACCAAATCACAATCAAACTAATGACATTAGAAGTAGAGTGGCCATGATATTTTAGAATTGGGGTTATAATAGAGAATCAAAGAAGTATTATAGAAATTATACCCATTTCAAGTTGGGGCCTCAAAATCCTTATGGTGTAGTTACCTCTTTGTTTGGGGTTTCAAAACCCTCATGAGAAATTCTTGTGGTGCAATTATCTCTTTGTTATTTATTTATTTATTATTATTTTCATATTTTCTTATGGTGGGTTTCTCGCTCGTCCTATTCACCAAATCGCAATCAAACTAGTKTTATTAGGAGTAGGGTGGTTGTGGAATTTAGAATTGGGGTCATAATAGAGAATCCAAGAAGTATCACAAAAGTTATACCCATTTCAAGTTGGGGCGTCAAAACTATTGAGRAATTATTGTGGTGTAGATATCTCTTTCATTAGGAACCATATTACAATAAGACTCATGCCATTAGAAGCAATGTGGTTGTGTCATTTCTAGATTGGGGTTCTAATAAAGATTCTAAGAAATATAGTGGAAGTTATACCCATTTCAAGTTGGGGCCCCAAAACCCTTGTGATAAATTCTTGCAACATGATTATCTCTTTGTTTATGAACTTCATTACAGTCTGACCAACATCACTGGAAGAAAATTGGTTTTTCCATTTCTAGATTAGGTCTTAATAGCGATTCTAATGAATATTAAGGAAGTTAAGGCCATTTAAAATTCATATCCTTAAAACCTTAGTGGAACCAAAGAATGACATCAATAGAAACATCTAGGGTGATGGAAATCATGATCCAAGATAATAATAAGATTTTGGAGATATGTGCAAATATTAAAGCGAACAATTATGTTGAATTTAGCATCAAAGTGGAATGTACTATAGAATACGATAGAGAAAAAATTGTGTGGCATTATTTTGAGGATGCTTAGAAAGAATGGTATATGAATAGTCGTAATTTTCAGAAGACATCTACTTTTAGATTCTCTTTGATGAATCTACTCCACCATGTGAAGAGAACATCATTGGGGGAAGACATGCCAATGATACCTAGTAGTTTTTGGTGTGACTCTTCGATGATGGTAGTGTCTAATCTAGACCTACCCTTTTACAATTTTGCTAAGATTATTCTTCCTATGGATGATTTTATTTATTTGGATCCACATAACATTGCTGGGATCTAGAGCATAGTACTTAGCCATTCATCGAGCTCAATTGGTGGTAGTTGAGAGTTAACATTATTATTATCATTATTATTATTTTCATATTTTCTTGTGGTAGGTTTCTCACTCAGCATATTCACGAAATCACAATCAAACTAGCTCTATTAGAAGTAAAGTGGCCATGTCATTTTAGAATTGGGGTCATAATAGAGAATCAAAGAAGTAACACATAAGTTATACCCATTTCAAGTTGGGGACTCAAAACCCTCATGGAAAATTCTTGTGGTGCAATTATCTCTTTGTTATTTATTATTATTATTATTATTATTATCATTATTAAGCTAAAAAAATTCTAAGTCTTTCCTATTATACAGAAAAAAAGTTGCATCAAAACCCGAGGGGATGTGCCATTATGGAAACCAAATCCCTTGTCCGGTGATATTCAAACGAGTTTTCATACCATAATTCAACAATTTTCTAAGTCACATAAATGCTAATAACTAAGAACAAATGAAATACTACCCTAACATTGTTTTTGACATTAGCATGCCCTATGAATCTAGCAGTGTTCATATATCCACAAAAACAAAGCATAAAAAATTGTTTCAAACCAGCCATCAGTTGGTTGGGAGCTAGAGTTTCTCTTCCTTCACTTCTTCCTAAATTGTTGTTGGATCCGAAGAGTTGGAGTCCAAGTCCACTGGGTTATCCTTGGTTCATGTAGAACTAGACATTCCACCTTCTTGCTTTCGTTGAGTCCCTCGATTGCCCGCTGGAGACACTTTGAATCTAATGTCAAACTATGACTAACATAACAATTCAAAATCCCCTTAGAAAATGTGTATGGAATGCAGGATATCCCTCCTCTCCTCCATGGTATTTTCTAGAGCTTGGCCCACCATGGCCTTAACTATCCAATTTGTCTCTGCAATTTTGAAGTACTTTGTGTCTCATGTCCTAGAGTACATTGGACCGGTTACCCAATCTTGTACCTTCTCCAGGATTTGTGTGTCAGGGGTTGCTAGTATTTGTGCCCAAACAACTACCTTGACCTCCTCTACTTCCTTCTTTGTTTCTTATGAGCAGTGGTCTTGGAAACAATGGCCTACTTCTCACGCCTCTCGAGTCACTCTGGTGGGAGCTACTAGACCTTGAGAGGATGAAGCCTTGACATTCCTCCTCAACCCCTATCTTCTCACCCTCCCCTCCCTACAGTATCCCTTGGCCATCCTAGAAATAGCTACCAAATGTAGACTACTGATGGGATTTCTCCAAGTCCTTCCTAACCAACAATTTCCTGCTAGCCACCACCCCAAA
>JASDQU010373351.1:31604-42060 GCA_032191745.1 Picea mariana | reverse complement strand
AACATTTATCAATATAGCAAATCTCGAGGCTTTAAAATTATGTGATGTTCAACAATACATTCTACATTGTATTTTTGTTAATCTAAGGATCGTGGACAAATCCTGGTTGGTAATCTCAAGGGACTCAATGAGATTTGATTTCAAAAAGTTTTTGCACAAAACATTTACCAATAAAGCAAACTTTGAGGCTTTATAATTATGTGATGTTTAGCCATACATTTTACATTGTGTTTTTGTTAATATAAAGATCATGGATTTGTATCTAAAATAACAATGATACTATAAATAAGTTATATCATGAAAATTAAAAAAAAATGAATTGTAAATGTATTTGTTTGTTTGTTAAGTTTCAAAGATTTTGAAGTTGTAAATGTAGTTGTTTGTCATTAATTTCCTGAACTCTAAAATATCATGTTGTATTTATTTGAATTGTTTTTGATGCGAAAGGTGTTATGATTATGTTAACATTTTATTTTTATTCTAGAGGAGATGATATAAAAGATGAATATTATTGTAACTCCATATCATGATTTGTTTTTGATGTGATTTGTTAAGATTGTTTACCTTTTTATTTCACAAGACATGATAGAAAAGATGAATATTATTATATCTTTGTATATCATGATTTATAATTGAGGTCATGAGGTAAATTGGGTTGGTGAAATTAGGTCAAGCAAAATATTTTGCTATAGTTTATGATTCCATTATTCAAAAGAATAGTGGTTATTCTCCTATAAATGGGTTGTTACACGATTGAGTTATATTGTTATTGTTCAATATGGTTGAGTGGTCACATTCTCCTATAAGTGGGTTGTTACACAAATGAGTTGTGATGTTAATATTGTTGTTTAAGTATGGTTGAGTGGTCACAAGCCCCATAGTGTAAATGGTGTCACACTCATGATATATGGAGAATTCTTGTCACTTAAAAGGAAGCATCTAGATTTCCATGTACAATGTTATTCAGAACCAAATATTTGCTTATAGAAACATCACAAATATTCAAAAAACAATATAGAAGAACTACACTTTATCATTATCAAACCCTTAGGGTAAGGCAACACCATACAATGGATCCTAATGTGGAAGGGATCATCTCTTGTTCACTTGCGTCTACGAGGGGACAATTGCTTAATGAGCTACATGCTCCAAATACGATATTTTTTTTCACCTCCCATTACATTGCTTGAGCCCCTTTATATAGTGCTACAAACCACCTAAGAACATTATAGATGAAGAATCTTATAGAAGCATAACATTTTAAGAAATCCTCTTATATTTATTATATTTATACTAAGATATCTAACTACCATAGTGGGCCTTATTTAATACTATAGTGGATGCAAACCACCTTATATTGAATGATCTCCACTACCTTTTTAGCTACCTAACATTCCATCCCCTTTATGAAAGCATTGTTCTCAATGCTTATTATGAGGGTGTACAACCATATATCAGGGTCCCATGGATAAGTGTGGATCATAGTGTTGAAGTAGGTTGGAGAATCAGGGTCCCATGTAGAAGTGCGAACCAGCATGCTGAAGTAGTGACACTGCCAATGTAAATCTGGGTCCCATGTCCAAGTGCTCATGTGAAATCCACGCTGAAGATATTGTAACTCAAGAACCAACTGATGCTCCAAAGATCTACACTGATCATATGGATCCAAAGATGTAGATCTCTCCATATCTAAAAGATTATCTACATAACACACTAGTATTGGAAAATATTGAAAAATAGTATTCAAAAGGCTCTTGACTACTATCCATACTGTCCTCTATATAAGGTGGAGGAGAGTCATCAAATAAAATATGAAAATAGTTATCATTCTAGAGATTACAACAGTGTATATACCAATCCTCACAATCTTTCTTGTAATCATACCRAGCATATTTTTCTMGAGTATATTCTCCGATGATGTCAATATATSTCTCTTGCATTGCAAGTCTGATCGCTTCAAGGAATGGCCTCCACTATCTCTCTAGCTACCTAACAAATGTGGAAGAAGTCAATGCACATATTTATATCAAATGCACATATTAAAGAGGTCATATCCCCAAAACAGGTTTTGTCCCATACTTCTTTGCATATACCACTAGTATTCATAAACCACAGTGTCTTTTTCATTGGCAACATTTGTCTTCCATGCTAACACTAATGCACAATAGTTACCTTGATGTTTATATCCAATTGTATGCATTCATTGCTTGAAGTAGATTATAGTTCCATCTCTCACATAATGTAAGGGCAATGATTGTCTTCTGTCATACACAACCTAAGGGCGGTTCTATATGCTTATATATAGTGGAATGTGATGGAGCAAACATGTTTTCAACAATTCAATGCTTGTGGAATAAATTAGTTATTGTGGTTGGATTGGTGTCGTAAAAAAGCTTGTATGTTTATTTCAAGCAATGCTTTTTTTTATTATAATTTTAGCAGTTAGAGTAAATCCATTTTAACCCAAGATATGAGATTGGACCATGCCAAAGGGTCAATCTCTAATTCTCCAACCCATGTTGCATATAATATTTAGACAAGCTTCAAGTTTTAAAGATTATTAAAGTTGGTAAAGTAATTGATTTTCTTTAACTTCCTTCATATTAAAATAGTATATTATATATTTATTTGGAGACTAAAAGTGGTGTTTTTGATCTTTAAGGTGTGCTAGCGCTTTTTTTACTAGACAATATAAAATATGAGTTTTATAATATTCATCTATGATGTATAGTTGAGTCTATGAAGGTAGGGTACGCAGGACATTATTTAATTCTTCAATAGAGTGACCATTGTGGTCTTACAAGGGGGTTGTTCATTTCAACTGTCATGTTAAGTTTGGTCAAATGATCACATGCCCCACAATATAAATTGTGTCAGACTTGATAGGTGGAGAATGCTTGTCACTTAGAAGAGAGCATCTAACAACTTCATGTATAATTAAAGAGGTGCATGTACATATCTATGATCGAAGATAGACATGTAATTTTTTGTAAACAACAATATCCTTTTCATTGGTGACATATGCTTTCCATGCTAACACTATTGTATTGACCTTTACCTTCAGGTATATCTACAATGACATGCATTTAACACTTGAAGCAGATTGTTCTATCTCACATGCAATGTAAGGTTGGTCATTGTCTTATGTCATACACATCCTAAGTGCTTGGTATATATGTTTATATATAGTGAAATAGGGTGCAACATATGTTCTTTAAAGAGTTGAATATTAATGAAATAAATCAATGGTTGATGTTGGATTGGTGGCTTGTATGTTCATTTTGGTATATAGTTGTAATACTTCACTGTAAGTGTAACATTTAACATAGATCTATTTTAACCCAAAATCCTAAATTGGACCATACAAGTATGTGTAAGTGACAATCTCCAATTTCCATGTCCATATTCTTGAATTTAATACATAAGCACAATATTTTCTCCTAAATCTTACTCTCTTTAAAGTGACCCATGTGACCTCTTTTGCTCGACAACGTAATCCTCCTTTTGTGATATAATTACGCTTGTCAATGTATGGGCACTATTGTTTAACCACACTCCCCTTCTCATGCATCGACTAGTTAAAATGATCCCATGCCTCTCCACTATTCTTACAATGAGAGAACAAATGTTATGAATATCATAAAAATAGAAACAACAATAACATATCATGATTCAATATAAAATTGGTGTTGTTTAAATGTTCTATGTTTTGGCCATTTTTGTCGGAATTCAATGACATAAATCTGGACGAAATCACAATTTTATGTTGTCTAAATTGCATTTTTGAATGCAAAAATGGATTCAGCGTGCTGAAAAACCCTTGGAGCACTCAAATTATACAAGCTTAGCCACTCAAATTTGCAGATCCAACAATTTCTCGTCGGATTTTGAGCAAAATTAAACAAAAAATATGCCCAGAAAAGGGCCAAAACATAGAACATTTAGACTACGACATATAAAATGTCTTATGCAGCCATACATGAGCATATTTACAAAAAAATTCATTGATATGACTTAGTGATGTAATACATAATATGAGTTTGCATCTCCTACTTTCAACTTTTTTTTGTTGGATGGAGATCAAGTCGACATAACCAAATTTGTGTGGGTATGAAGATAAACATAAAACACATTGACAACTTCTTTTTGATTTCACCATTCCAATAAAAATATCATTACCTTTTTCTTCCAAAGAAAATTTTGTTGTGAAATTTAAAGGATGCTTCCCTATATTTGTGAATGACATCTTTCATAAATTTGTGGATGTAGACTAGTAACTTCACAAATGGGTATTCAAACTCTGTTAAGATAAAACTAACCAAATTCCTTACAACATTAGCGACAATTGGTTAAGTTGACCCCTTCAACTTTTCAAATTGAAAAGACATAGAATGGCCTTTGACCACTCAACTCCTATCCTATGTCTACCTTTGAGTATCAAATGAAATTTCTTTTGATTATTATCTTCTAGTTTCCATTCTCCTCAACATTCTAGATCTATGTTAATGTAAATTGCCAACAGTTCTAAAAATTGGCTATATAATGACAAGGATGTGGTTTTAAAAATAAGAAACACAGTGATACAAACACATAAATGTGCACAAAAAAATTACTTTTCTTTATTCATGGATTTATCTATTTATACAAAATGTAGAATAGTAAAATACTATTAAAAAATCTTGCCCTATTTTATTTTTATTCTTAGACCTATTCTACTCTTAATATACAACACAGTTAGACTATTACATTTATGTATTGGAGCATCATACCCTAACCATTTTTATTGTATTTCTTGGAAAAAAACTTATGGTATTGTTATACTATTTGTTTGAAAACTATGCTCATTATAATGAAATTTAAAAGTTTTATTGTAATTGGAAAAAAATCTATAACCTTTTTATGGTATTGTTAAATTATTTATTTAAAAAACTATGCTTATTATGGTGATTTTTTTTGACAAGGTGGTAATTGTTTTTCTTTTTATTTTATCTTTCTAAATTGAAATTATTATTAGGTAATTAAACTAAAACATACTTATTATTTTTTTTATTTTATCTTTCCCAATTGAAATTATTAAGTAATTAGACTAAAACATACTTATTATTAGGTAGTTAGACTAAAACATACCCACTATTTCTATTAGTTGCTATTCAAACTTTCCATACTTCAAATCTGCCTCAAATTTTAGATTTGGTTATTGGTGTGAGTTTTTCAAGTTAAGATTTTTTTTAGTCATATCCCTCGTAAAATTAATTTTTATTATGAAAAGAATTTTAATTGTTAATAAAAAAGTACACGTAAGACATAATTATCAACTTTATGAGAACTCTCTAAATTCTCATTTTTTAAAGTGTTATTTAGTGGTTAATTTTATCTTTTTTCAAAACTCTTTTTTAAAAGGTAGTTTTTTGAGATTTGGAATCTTCTTATTATGTTCATGTGAGACATACAACATCCATGAACTTGAATTAATCTAGTCTATACTAAGGAAAACAAATTTCTACATGGTTTTCTATAGTTTTGAGGTTGATAATGTTGATGGGATGCCACCTTGGAGGTGGCATTCATCATGCGTCCCGTGACATTCACAACGTGTCCTTTTGTGATGTATTATGTCTGTGCTATAGGAGTTTGGTTGGTTTTCCTTGTGGGCTTGTATTAGTTGGCTCACACAAACATGTACTAAATGACGTTGTTGGGTTGTGAGGCTGTGCATTGGGTGGTGATTGGTGGCTTCATTTCATTCTTGGGTTTGTTTGTTGGCCCATGGATTCCTTTTGGCGTTTTGGTCTTTCTTTGGGGTTTGGTATTCATTGTGAGATCAGGTTCCTAGCCTCCTTTGTGGCTCTATTTTCTTGCATATGAATTCATTTTGGCATTCTGTTCTTGATCTAGTCTTCAGCGTGAGCTTTGGTTTGGTGTTCATTGTGAGCTTTGGTGAAAGGTTGTGAGCTTGTGACTTGGGTGGTTTCATTTGTTCATTTCTCATTCGACTCAATTTGTTGGCATGCAAATTTATTTCGACATTTGTTTTGACTTGGATACACATGGATTAAAAGGCTTCTAGTGGTTTTGTATTGTGATTTCACGACTTCATGGTGTTTTCTGTGCGAGTTTTTGTGTTGTGGGTTTCATGGTTTGCCTCTTGTGTTTTTCTTGCAAATTAGGTTGTTGGTTTATGGTGTTGTGTTGGATGTGCAGAGCACTCTAAACAACCTATAAGTTGATTCCCCATCATTTGTGAGTTGGTTACCATTGSTAATTAAGTATCCAACTTAAATTTTCGTGCTCTGACAATGTTTGTGATTCGAATTGGATCTRTACAATAACAATTGGCTACTAGCAYAGACTCTATGATGATCAACATCGACAAGGCTAGAGGATATGAATGAGGAAGGGGACCGAGTTGTTGGCAAGAAGGGCCTCATGCCATCACGATCAATGTCCACGCTTGCGTTAAATCAAATCATAAGGCATGCATATGTAATGTAACATTACAAGTAAAAATATTTTTGTTAGAAAAATATGATGTATTTAAAAAATAAAAATAAAAAAAACACGAGAGCTCTTCTCCAATGTACTAAAACAAAAGATAAGGGAGGGGAAAAGAAGGTTGGGGACGCTTGACATTCTAGCTATCCCCTAACTGAGCCATCTTATCTCATTTATCCACAAAGCATGAGAGGGTTTTTTGGGCTAAGAGTGAAGGAAACACTGTCTAGACTTCTATGAGGAGCAGGAGGATGAACCAAAGAGCCTTGCGAGCTTAGCATTGGTTTTCCCATTTACGTTTTCAAGGTAAATGACTCATATGCAATGCTCTCTCTATGATTTACTACGTTAATTTGCTTACTACATTAATTAATTAGGAATATCTTTGTATGTGTTTTAATGGGCCTAATGATTAAGAACATGTATTTCCTCTTAAGAGGTCACAAGTTCATATCCAGAGGGGGTAGGATAGGTGGCTGCAATTCTTTCATATCCAAAGGAGGTAGGGTAGGTGACTGCAATTCTTTCCACAGGGTCGTACACCTACCTTCCTCACAGGCTGCAACCGAGTCGATTTCTTCTTTGGCTAGGTGTTTTCTCTTTCCCACATGCCGTACGTATCTCCCTGACTTGATTTCTTCCTTGGCTTGGCTGGGCATTTTCTCTTTCCCATAGGCCGTAGGTATTTCCTCGAGCCGATTTCTTCCTTGGCTGGGCTGAGCATTTTCTCTTTCCCATAGGCCGTAGGTATTTCCTCGAGCCGATTTCTTCCTTGGCTGGGCTGGGCATTTTCTCTTTCCCATAGGCCGTAGGTATTTCCTCGAGCCGATTTCTTCCTTGGCCAGGTTGTACGCCTTCCCTGAGGCCATATTCACATGCCCATTGAGCCACACACAACCTTGGTAGGTCTTGTCTCATTTAGATTGTACGTTGAATGGTCTTCCATCTCCAGTCATGGAATTTCCAAATTAAATAATATATGGCATAAATTCTTATATCAGCAAAATGTTGATTGTGATTTCGATTCAGCGTGGTCGAGATCTCAGCTTTAGCTAATACGAATAGTACAGCTCTTTTGATGAGTTATGTGCCTCTTTTCATCCTCGTTTTGCACATAAATTTAGAATGTTCAAGGTGTTGGCTTGGAAATGGATATCCTTTGGCTCAAATCCATTCCTGCCCAAAACTCTATTAACTTGATCATGCCTAGGTTCCTTCGTTGGTAATGTGTGCCTAAACATTGATATAGGATATATATGTCAATATATTTAGAACTCCAATTCATAATTGTACATGGTGTTCATCCTTGGTTCATAAGTTTATTTTGGAAGAAATTCATACATGCACTATTAACATAATGCTATAGATTGTGATAGTTGTGAGTTATTGTTAAAATGAACAACATATACACGTTATCTTGTAATTGATCCTATGAAACCATTAAAGTATGTGCACCTAGCAATAGATAGCAAACAAACATTCTCATTTTTTAAACATTTTATGCACAAGGTGATTGTGTTTTGTTTAATTGTAGTTCATAGGTTTTTGCTTAGCTAATACAAATACTATAGCTCCCTTGATGACTTTTGTGTGTTTTGTTTAATTGTAGTTCATAGGTCTTTGCTTAGCTAATACAAATACTATAGCTCCCTTGACGACTTTTGTGTGTTTTGTTTAATTGTAGTTCATAGGTCTTTGCTTAGCTAATACAAATACTATAGCTCCCTTGATGACTTTTGTGCTTTCTTTCATGCTCGACTTGCATACAAATCTGGAATGTTCAAGGTATTTGCTCGGAAATGGACCCTGTTYGGATGAAATGCAATATTCTTTCCCATAATTCTATTAAGTTGACCATGCCTAGGTTCCTTGCTTGTAATGTGTGTGAATCCTTTGACTCGTAAGTTCATTATAGAAGAAAATCTACATGCRCTATTAACATAATGCTATGGATTATGATAGTTGCKAGGTGTTGTAAAAATGAATAAGATACAAACCCCACCTTGTGTGTGTAAAAGAAAAACAAATCAACGACCCATATACTTACATTATTTTGTTCCTATTTACAGTCTTGTGCATGTAATTCTTCTTCTTAATAGCTGCATGATATTTTATATAATTTTATGAATAATATATTTTCCTTAATGACTTCTATGCTCTCTTTCATCCTTCTTGCATACAACTCTAGAATGTTTAAGGTGTTGGCTTGGAAATGGACCCCATTTCATTAAAATCCATTCTTGCCTAGATTCTTTGTAGGTAATGTGTGCGAAGCCATTGATATAAGACATATATGTTAATGAACTTATAATTCCAATTCATAATTGTACATGGTGTTCATCCTTAGCGACCTTTAGCTAATACATATAGTATAGCTCTCTTAATGATACTTGTGCCTCCTGTCAACCCCAACTTGCATACAAATGTATAATGTTCTAGGTATTGGCTTGGAAATGGGCTACCTTTGGCTCAAAATTTTTCTTGTCCAAAACTCTATTAAGCTAAAGATGCTTAGTTGTAATGTTTGTACAACCATTGATATAAGAGATATATGTTTATATGCTTACAACTCCAGCTCATAATTGTACACGATGTTCATCTTTGGCTCATAAATTTATTATAGAAGAAAATCATGCATGCACTATTAACATAGTGATATGAATTATGATAGTTGTGAGTTGCAAAAATGAACAACATACAAGTGCTTCTTTGTGATTGTTCCTATCACACCATTATCATATGCACACCTAGTAGTTGTTGATAACAAACAAATATTCTCATTCTTTGAACTTATCATACACAATTTGATCATGATTTTGTTTCATTGTAACCAAGGTCTCTAGTTTAGTTAATACAAATAGTATAACTCCCTTAATGATTTATGTACTTACTTTCATCCTCGACATACATACGAATCTAGAATGTTAAAGGTGTTGGCTTGAAAAGGGACCTTGTTTGGATAGAATCCATTCTTGTCCAAAATTTTGCTAAGTTGACCATGCCTAGGTTTATTGTTGATAAGCTGTGTGAAGCCAATAACACACACACACACACACACACACACACACACACACACACACACACACACACACACACATAACCCCCAAGTAATTCCCCTCATTTTGAGGATGGTACAAGCTTTAGACATGGTGTTAATGTTTCCTATGTGGGTTGTGAACATGGTGGACATTGGTGTAATATAATAATGCATCATAATACTCTAAAATTTCACCTTTTTGTTACAGGATACCATGGTGAATCATAATTTTCTTCTAGATAAGTGTTGTCACCTTCTTGAGTCTAGTCATCCTACTAGAGAACTAGGTGGAATGTAGCATACTTCATATCCCAACCATACTTAAGAATTTCCATCTTTCCCTTTCACTTCTGTTCCATCCATCATATTTCCCCACCCACGATTAAATTATCATAAGTCATTCATCAAGGTCCTAAGAAAAACAATGAAGACCCATGTGTAAGAGCCTTCAAAGTCAAAAGAGCAAAAGTGCTTTAGGTGGTTGTAGACATAAAAGGTCAACAACCAAAAAATAATAATGTTTGAGCTATGCCACCTCACTAAAAGGCCCTTACCCATAGTCCTATGCTTAATAATGCATATCCAAAGAAAATGACTAAGAAATGAAGAAAGAAAGAAAGGAAAATAAAAAGAAAAAAGACATAGAAAGAAGGGGCGGTAAAAATAGTGGCGAGGTGGTAACTCTAAGATTAGTGCACCCTTATGAAGGCCATGATGGAAGAAATGAAGACCCCTAGCTCTTGAAAGATGGTGAAGGAAGACCTACTCATCATATATGACTATTGAGGTTGATTCATGGAATTTCCCCTTTCCCCTTCCACAAATTTTGCATCATATTACCTACTTCTAACTTAGAAATCTAGGACATACTTCTTGGTCTTAGGAGTGTCACATGTAATAGAGGTTAATGTTGTCCCCACCATGCTT